>JACXGJ010000340.1:0-137204 GCA_016801105.1 Esox niger
TGCTGATTTTGCAGGTTTTTCTACTTACAAAGCATGTAGAGGCCTGTAATTTTTATACTTCAACTGTGAGAGACGGAATCTAAAACAGAAATCTAGAAAATCACATTGTATGATTTTTAAATAATGAATTTGCATTTTATTGCATCACATAAGTATTTGATCACCTACCAACCAGTAATAATTCCGGCTCTCACAGACCTGTTAGTTTTTCTTTAAGGAGCCCTCCTGCTCTCCACACATTACCCGTATTAACTGCAACTGTTTGAACTCGTTACCTGTATAATAGACACCTGTCCACAGACTCAATCAAACAGACTCCAACCTCTTCACAATGGCCAAGACCAGAGAGCTGTGTATGATCATCAGGGGTAAAATTGTAGACCTGCACAAGGCTAGGATGGGCTACAGGACAATAGGCAAGCAGCTTGGTGAGAAGGCAACAACTGTTGATGCAGTTATTAGAAAATTTAAGAAGTTCAAGATGACGATCAGTCTCCCTCGAAATGGGGCTCCATGCAAGATCTCACCTCGTGGGGCATCAATGATCATGAGGAAGGTGATGGATCAGCCCAGAACTACACGGCAGGACCTGGTCAATGACCTGAAGAGAGCATGGACCACAGTCTCAAAGAAAACCATTAGTAACACACTACGCCGTCATAGATTAAAATCCTGCAGTGCACGCAAGGTCCCCCTGCTCAAGCCAGCGCATGTCCAGGCATGTCTGAAGTTTGCCAGTGACCATCTGGATGATCCAGAGGAGGAATGGGAGAAGGTCATGTGGTCTGATGAGACAAAAATAGAGTTTTTTGGTCTAAACTCCACTCACCGCATTTGGAGGAAGAAGGATGAGTACAACTCCAAGAACACCATCCCAACCATGAAGCATGGAGGTGGAAACAACATTCTTTGGGGATGCTTTTCTGCAAAGGGGAGAGGACGACTGCACTGTATTGAGGGGAGGATGGATGGGGATATGTATTGCGAGATCTTGACCAACAACCTCCTTCCCTTAGTAAGAGCATTGAAGATGGGTCGTGGCTGGGTCTTCTAGCATGACAACGACCCGAAACACACAGCCAGGGGAACTAAGGAGTGGCTCCGTAAGAACCATCTTACGGTCCTGGAGTGGCCTAGCCAATAGAAAATCTTTGGAGGGAGCTGAAGATCCGCATTGCCCAGCGATAGCCCCGAAACCTGAAGGATCTGGAGAAGGTCTGTATGGAGGAGTGGGACAAAATCCCTGCTGCAGTGTGTGCAAACCTGGTCAAGAACTACAGGACACGTAGGATCTCTGTAATTGTAAATATTAAGTTCTGCTTTCTGATGTTTCAAATACTTATGTCATGCGATAAAAAGCAAATAAATTATAAAAAAATCATACAATGTGATTTTTTGGATTTTTGTTTTATATTCCATCTCTCACAGTTGCAGTGTACCTATGATTACAGACCTCTTTGTAAGTAGGAAAACCTGCAAAATCTGCAGTGTATCAAATACTTGTTCTCCCCACTGTATATATAAAGTCAATATGAGTCATTAGGAATTAATAGGTGGTCCTCCATAACTATAATTGGATTATTAATCTCCACGCCAAAAGTCTGTTTGAGATATCAAGATCCACTTAATCAAGCTTCTAGAATGGTCATTAGCTGCAAAGGGATAAGATAAAATACTAATGCAGAGGTGTTAATAATCATGACACCAATCAACCAAGTAAAACATTTATATTTCTATAAACAATTTCGTTATTGTTTTTGATTTATCAATAAATGGATATGTCTGTCATATTTTGAGTGTAAGATCAAGCTGATAAAAGCATGATTGCTTTTCATAGTTTTTTTTTTCATCTTTACAAATAATTGCCTGTAGTTCTGCTCTGATTATGGCTTGGCTACACTGAAGCCAACAGAAATGTTTTGCTTGTTATGGGTGAAGGTAGATAAAGAATGTAATTGTCCGTGGTCTTTGATAAATGTAGCATATTGCTTCTGCTATTATAAACAAGTAACAAATGGATCCAAATGATATTCTAACTCTGTTTACATCTTCGATTCGATGCAGCAGATATAATTGTTACACTGAGGTAGGCATCTTCAATATTTACGGATTGCACAGAGGAAAGCTCAGTAGCTCCAGTCAGCTAATAATAAAACAAATAAAATTACTTCAATGATCCATTGATTAGATAGTTGTTGGGAGCCTGCAGTTGTCTGTTGCGTGTGAGATTTGTTTGTGAGATTTTCAAGCATTTACTCATTGTACGAACGTAGACGGGATGGTGTCAATGTAGCGTGCAAGAAGAGCAGATAAGAGTTTTGCTTCCGCTGTGTATGATTTATTTCAGTTGCCAAGTATATGAAACAGCATGTTAGCTGTAATTATGGGGTACTTGCAAACAATGTCAGGGCATGGCAAACTTTGAGTTCTGTATTGTACTAGAGAATTCTTTAAGGGAATGTCAGGCCATCCGTTAAAAAGCTGCTGAAGCTAAACCAAACATCTTGCAACTGGACAATGATCCTTTAACATAAAAAGCAAACCTACAAAAGAATGGCTAGATAAAAAAGGGTTAAGGAATGGCAGGGACCTCAAAGTCACAGAATATAGAACATAAATGATGCAGCATGATTAGTATGATTTATGTATACCAACCTGGAGCCATTAGATTACAGTTTCAATTACTAGGTCGGTTGCTGAAAAGGAATGTGTCAGCTTGGTTGCCATGATTGCTTTCAAGTGTCTTGCACTTAAAGAAATACGAAACTGTTTCCAAAAAATGTTAGATGTTGCGTAAAATGTAAATAAAAACAGAAAGCATTATTAGATTAAAATTCTAAAACTGAGATATTTTATTGTTTCTTGAAAAAGATATATCAACATTGAATTTGATGCAAAAAAGTTTTGACACAGGCAACAAAAGACTGGAATAGTGGTGTAATACAAAAAAAAATGATTATGCTCATTTGGCAACAGCTCATTAACATAATACAGTATTAAAAAATCATTCCAGAGAGGACTGGTCTGTCAAAAGCGAGGATGGGGAGGGGTTCACCACTATGAAAGACAGTGCGGGCAAATAGTGCAACAATTTAAGAATAACGTTTCCCAACGTAAAATTGCTGGGTTTGTGGATCTCATCATCCACGGTACATACTATCGTTAAAAGATTCAGAGAATCCTGAGAAATCTCTGTATGCAAGGGACAAGGCTGAAAACCAATACTGGATGGCCGTTGTCTTCGGGCCCTCAGGCTGCACTGCATTAAAACCAGACACGATTCTGTAGTGGAAATTACTGCATGGGCTCAGGAAACCATTGTCTACGAACACAGTACTTCGCTGCATCCGCAAATGCAAGTTACATTGTTGGCATTTGGGCTGTGTGGACAGGATATTATTGACAGTAACATACCAGCTTGATCCACTGTATATGATTTATAGAGTTGCAGGAAATTCACTTCAAAATATAAATGTTTCTGTATGCCATCAAGAAAGAGGCACAGGAATACTTTACTATATTGTGGTAGGCCCTCCAATCCAAACTGACTTAGGTCCGCAAAATGTCTTGGGCAGGCCCTGCTATGGTTTGACAGCATTGGGCAGGCATACACAGTGGTGGAAGCCAGGGATTGTGTCATACCATTTTCAATACATAAAAATTAAATCATTCAATTATTTTGAATGAGGAACATTTTGAATGTAATTTTGTTTACCTTCCTAATTGACCGGAATTAAAATGGAATTGACCCTAGTAGAAACTGTGTTGCCAGGAAGACAGCGCTGGTTTTCATTGGAGTATAAATAGTGGAGGGAGGGCTACGGAGGGAGGCTTCAGGACCACACAGGAAATAGGCATGCCACTGTAATTGGACTCAGTCCTTCTTCACTGTGTCTAATGAGAGACTGGTGTTTTCTTTTCCCTCTTAGCTAGTAACATACATTGAAATAGTCTCTCTTCCTTTACCCCCTTTTAATAAAATGACAAAACACACAAATTCTCTCCTCATTCTCTGGATATATACCAAGAATAAAAGAGCTATTAGCTGAGGAAAACTGACACTGCACATGCTTTCTGCTGCCACACAGTCCGGAAGGCCATAGCTACTTCAAAGATAGAATCGTAAAAGCCTGTATCTCACTGAGAACCAATTTGCACTCTCACAAGAGTTCCACCTCTATTATGTGAAAATCTGTATTTATTTCTGAGATCATCAGCATTGTACCATTGTCTGACAGGATGCCAAATTGATCTCTCCTCATTCACTACTCCTAGCTGATTCCTTTATTTTCTTCCATTTGCAGACACCATGAATCAGGACAAGTCAAACTCAGCAGAGGGTATCTTTGGTTCCAAGCCAGCGCTGTTTGCAGCCATCGGGGCTGGATGTGTAATTTTCCTCTTAATCATCATCATCCTCATCGTCCTACTGATTAAGCTGCGGAAGAGGAACCGTAAACACACCCAGCAGCGGACCACTGCTCTGTCACTCAGCACGCTGGCCAGCCCCAAGTGCTCTGGTAATGCCGGCTCAGAACCCAGTGACATCATCATCCCACTTCGGACTACAGAAAACAACTACTGTCCCCATTATGAGAAGGTGAGCGGGGACTATGGCCATCCAGTTTATATAGTCCAAGAGATGCCCCCCCAAAGTCCAGCTAACATCTACTACAAGGTCTGAAGCAAAGACTATCTTTAGTGTGATTGCTTGTAGGTGAGAATTCTGGTCTGCCTTTTACTACCATCTGATTCTAAAAATACTTTTTGTTCTCAATGGTGAAACAACAACAAAAATAAAATGTTGCCATGGACACAGTAGTTGAAACATTGTATTTATGTTTCAAGATAGGCCAAAGGCAGGTTTTGGGGCAGGTTTGCTTCCTGATTGGAGTTTGAATTCATCCAAGGTTTTATACTGTGTGTCTAAGAAGACTGTATGATGATTGATCCTAGGGAATTGAGATGCCTTTGCTCTGACTGTGGAGATAGGTTGTAATCAGGGTATATACAACACAAACAAAGAACCCTGTGTTAGGGTTGTCACTCATGGACTTCATTCCTGTATGATTTGCCCAGAGACAGAAAAGGGCACAGTGTGATAACATAGGGTAACTTCTCTTTCACAACAATGTGCTTTAAATGCACAGTTTTTTTCACCTACAGTAGCTATCTGTTTAGCAGTTGGGTTTATTTTTTACTGCCTTCCTAGTTAAAACATTCAATATTATATTAAATATGAATATTTTTTCATGTTTTCTCTACTGATGCATGTAGGGGATCTGTTTTGTCCATGGTGATTTCATTTTTCTATTTTCTCTTTTCTAAAGCGAACACAAAGGTTTAGGTCACAATTGTGTTAAGTAGGTGTCTCCTGTTCTACAGTACTTCTGTAAGCATGTCTGAACAGTCAGTTATGCAATTGTGAGGGTAGGTGAGCAACAAATGTGCCTCATTCTGGATATGAAATAGATCATAATATCTGAAATAACATTTATATCCTGGATATAAAATAAAACAAAGTATATGTTTCAAAATGACAGGTCACTTCTGTGTCTGAACTGCCTTGAGGGTCTTAAATTAGACCACAGTTTTCCCCTCTGTGGAAAAGAATAACAAGATCAAATTTGTATGAGGAGAAAAAAGTGTGGAAGCAATTAAGATGTTATCAGAGGGGCAGAGTCTTTCACTCCCACCTAAAGTCTGTTCTTTAGAAGAATAAGATGGGTTTGGAGGGAATTGTGTGCATTCATTGAATGGTATGAAATTATATTTTGTAGTGATAGTTTTGCAATGCTAGAGCATGAAATGAACAGGGATATAGTTAAGGATAGTGTTATTTTTGGACACATGTTTTAATTCCTAAAGAGCTTAAACATTGTTACAACAGTATGAAATTAATAGGGAGGTAACTAAGGATAGTTTTATTTTTGGATACATTTGTTTGCTCCTTAAGAGCCTAACCATTGGTACCACCATAACAGAATGACACTAAGACATCTCTGTTGTCTTCACCATTCCAACATCAAAGCCCAGGGAAGATTACAGTGTTACCAAATAGTTTTCATCATGAAACATTAAATGTTTCTGTTTCGGTGTCTTGTACTGAATTGGGTCCCATTGTCTAATTGTGTGTTTTGATTTTAAAATAAGATATACTGTCATGCACATTTTTCATGCTGATAACATTGAGATTATTTGTAAGTTATTACGCTTCACAGAAAGAGTAAGAGTAGTATGTGCTATCAGTTTTTTGGCTGTTTTTGAATTACTCTAGAGCAGATTCACTGTCATTTGGACAGACTTTACTGTAGACAGGGATTTTTAAACAAAAAATATTTTCTCCTAATCTGGATTTGTATTAATACATTCACATTTGTTTGGCTTTAAAGACCATAGAAAAATAAATGTTTGCCTTCCCAGTGACTTGTACAATTTCACCTACATTATAAAATACTTTGTCTTTAAAATATGCAAAAATTACATGATAATGATGTCTAGGCTTCAATTATATTGTAACTATCTTTCATAGAGGGCACAACTGAAAACGTTTCATGAATAACCCTAAACTTAATTCACTGATAAATGATGATGATGAACAGAATCACAATTATTTTGATATTTAACAAGCATTGTGTTATTGTTGTGTGTGGTTTGTCATTGGATAAAGGTGTAGTTGAATAAAATGATTATCTTCACCGTGTTTAAAGATGATGTGTATGCGACACTATAATCTTTAATTGACATCAGCACAACACCCTGTGGTGCTATAAGTAACCTGTGACTGCTAGTATATTACTGTTATGTGTTTATTTTATGGTAGTTCAGTAGCATAAAATAATGTAAATGTGAAAATGTTTAACTTACATTTTACATTTGCTAGAGCCCCATTTATGAACTTATAATTCATTTTTTTAAATGCAGAATGTTGTAAATAAGTGTTTTTTTTTAATGTTTTTTTTTAATAAATCTAGATTTTTTTAACAGACAACAATATGTTGAACAAATCTCGTTGGGCCTTGTTCAGAACTGAGATAAGTTGTCATAATGTTGACTTAAATCCATGTTTTGTTGACTTACTGTTAACTCCATATTAATTAAACCTCAAGTCCCCCCCACACCTTTTTTTTTGCCCAGTCATAGACTGTTTGGTTGTGGGTGATAGGGGCACTTGATTGGTCCCTAGAGAAGGGCTAGACATTCTGATATGGATATAATACATTTTCTCTGTGACAGCCACGCCTAGAGATTAATGCAACCGTTATTGAAAGTAAAACAGGGTTGGGTGAGCAACCAGTTAAATGCCTAACCTCATTCCTTCATGTTTTGATCAGCTCACATTTGAATATGTAAAAATGCTCTATAGTAATCTATTAAAAACATGGTGATTTAAACAGTAAGCTTTATGTATATTATTCCAGGCCATATTTCTTAAACTATCTGTATGGTCTCACAGATCAAGTAACTCCATATGTAGTCGTGAATGTCCAAGGGAAAGGATGAACAGCGTGATTGGAGATCTGCTGAGCTTGCTACTTTTAGACATACAGTGGGTATAGAAAATAATCACCCCCCTTTAAAATAATCACATTTTCTTGCTCTGCAGCCTGAAATGAAAACGGACAAATAAATGTTTTGTGTTATTCAGTTGTATTTACAACTTATAACAATTTTTTTTTTTTTACAAATTAAAACACAGAACCACGGAGTTGGAAAAAGAATCACGCCCCTCCTAAAAATGACTTGTAAACCCAACCAGGTGTAGTTAATCACCTTCTCAATAGCAAACAATGCCAACTGACTTTCAACTGTGATCAGATGTGGTCATTTTGATTAGCTCAGCATGAAACAAGCTTTTCCTGAAGCATTTCAGTAGTGTAACTGAAGACAACAATCAACTATTGGTGGCAAGGCATTGTCCAAAGGTCTCCGGAATAAAGTTGTGGACAGGCACAAGTCAGGAGATGGATACAAAAAAAATTCAAAGGCTTTATCAGTGCCTAGAAGCACAGTGAAGTCTATTATTAAGAAGTGGAAGGTATTTGGTACAACACAGACCCTCCCGAGGTCAGGATGTCGCTCCAAACTGGATGAAAGAGCCAGGAGGAAACTGGTCAGAGAGGCTACCAAGAGGCCTACAGTAACTCTGAAGCAGTTGCTGGAATTCATGACAAAGAGTGGTCAGTGTGTGCATGTGACAACAATATCACAAATCCTCCACAAATTGTGGCTTGTATGGGAGGGTTGCAAGAAAAAAGCCACTCCTCAAGAAAGGCCACATTCCAGTCATGACTGAGCTTTGCCAAAACGCAACTTGAAGATTCTAAGGCCATGTGGAAAAAAGTGTTATGGTCAGATAAGACTAAAATTGAATTTTTTGGCCTCAACGCCAAACGATATGTCTGGCGAAAATCCAATACAGCTCACTGTCAAAATAACACCATTCCTACAGTAAAGCATGGAGGTGGTAATATCATGTTATGGGGTTGTTTCTCTGCAGCAAGAGCACTTGTCAGAAGGAAAAATGGATAGGGCAAAATACTGTCAAATTCTTGAGGAAAATCTGCTGCTCTCTGCCAGAAAGTTGTCAATGGGAAGAAGATTTACCTCCCAACATGACAATGGCCCAAAAGCACACCGCAAAACTGACCATACAGTGGTTGAATGTGAAAAAGGGGACTGCCCTTACATGGCCTAGTCAGAGCCCAGACTTAAACCCCATTGAAAATCTGTGGAATGACTTGAAGACAGCAGTCCACAAATGGTCACCATCAAATATAACTGAACTTGAGCAGTTCTGCAAAGAAGAGTGGTCAAATATTGCAATGTCTAGATGTGCAAAGTTAGTAGAGACATATCCCAACAGACTAAAGGCTGTAATTAAAGCAAAAGGTGGTTCGACAAAATACTGAAACAAGGGGGTGATCCTTTTTCCAACTCAGTGATTATGTTTCTTAATTTTTTTATGACATGTTGGTGTTATATCTTTCACTTGGATGTTATAAGTTGCACCGAGTAAATACAGCTGAATGAAACAAAAACTGTATCTATCTTCATTTCAGGCTGTAAAGCAACAAAATGTGATTCTTTTCTATACCCACTGTAAATAAGGCCAACGTGCATTGCTCCATCTCAGTCCTTTGTCAACCCTGAAGTTGAAATGGAGACGCTGTCTTGACCTCTGCAGATTATCACAATATTATCTATGGCTCTCTCTAATGAGAAAGCAGCTCAAACCCCAGACATTTCCTCAGCTATCAACCACATGGCCAAGTTCAGCCAACCTTTGTTGGACCAGGCCACTCACAATGGAAAAATATTACAGCAGTGATTAGCAAAATGATAGCAGAAGTATGTGAACTTAAACTCTGTGTTTCTTTTATTGGAGTAAGGAGAATAATATGTACATTAATATTGTGTGAAAATGAAGTGGTTTGATTTTCCTACTCACAGTTTAAGCAGTAGTGGCAAGCTAAGTGTAATTGGTTGCTCACTTTATCAACTCTCAGTCATTATTTTCCAAATTGTATTTCTGTTCATTATATCAAATGACTTTCAATGTATATGTATGCAATCCAAGTGCATTTGTGTTTTTTGTATCTGCTCCATGTTCATATATTTCGCCTTTCATTCACATACAGCTTCAACCTGTGTTCAACATTACCATTTAAAATGGAATAAAAATTCCATGAGCCAAGTTTGAAAACCTGATATTGCATATTAATAAATACATTTTTCCTATGGAAATAATCTGGTGTTGTCTTTCATTTAAATGTGAACCTCACACAAGTTGCCCCTGTTTGTATTGCACTCAGTTACCCTTTTATTAGGTGCACCTATCTAGTATCAGTTAGGACCACTAACTCCAGAACAGTCTGAATTCATCCTGTGATTGATACAACCAAGTGCTGAAAAAATTCCATTGCGATTTTTATTGATGCTGCCCCAACATCATTATCTAGTCCATGCAGATTTTGAACCATCCAATCTTCCTGTTAGATGACAGGGGTGGAACACAGAGTGGTCTTCTGCTGCTGTAGGCCATTCGATTCATGTGTTGATCAGATGCATATTCAGTAATTATCTCCTGCACACCACTGTTTTACCACAAAGTGTGGTAATTTCATTATTTGTGCCCACCCTGCAATTCTCATTATCTAGATGTTTTCACTTACAGAATTGCTGCTCACTGTATGTTTATGTATTGTGCCATTTTCTGTTAACTCTATGGACCGTAATATGCATGAAGATCTCTGGAGATCTTTCTGCAATGCTGGAACCACCACGTCTAGCACCAACAACCATACTTGCTCTCAGTGGGCGTGGTTATTCAGGAATGTGTATTGAAAAATCTGCCATCTCCTAATGGGTCAGATATTCCTTGACCTGAAAACTAAGAATAGAGTGGTATAAAATCAAATTCTGGGAACAGTTTAAATTTGCTTTACAATAAGGTACTTTTTAAAAATGGAGTTCTTATTCGTCAGTATTAGTTGATATAAAGTGTTGCCTTAATCATAATAATGAAAGATAGACAACACTGATAATGTTTAACCATTGAGTAACTGTAATTGGTTAATAAAAAAACGGTGATATTTATATTGCAAATGCAGTGTTAACAGAATATGGTTAGCTATGCTCACACTGAAGAGTGGAAAGGCAAAGTCTCACTTCCTTGTTATCTAAACCTGACTGCAAGAACTCAACCTTCTGGGCGTATTTAGAATGTGGGTTGGGCGCAGCTAAGTTTAAATAGAAGGCCTAGTTTACTGGAGCATAAACATGTAATTATGTAGAGTGAGCTCAAAAACTATTTGGACACTGACACAATGTAGGTTTTTGGCCCTTTAGTCTAGAACTTTGGATATGAAATAATATAATGACTAAGGGGACAACATGCAGACTGACAGGTTTAATTTAAGGGTATTACCATCCATATTACCACTAAAAGTACAGTAGTTGTGCAGATTAACATTATGTACAATAAAGTAGTTTAGTACTTGGTCCCATATCCTTTGCCTGCCAGAAGACTGCGACCAAAGACCTCACTAGACAGTGGGTTTCCAGAGGCGTTGCAAGGATCACAATATATTCGGGAACTCTGCCTGAAAAGCCAGAATCCTGGAGTTTCTTGCATGGAATAGCCTTCGTTTCTCACAACAATAGCAACCTTATTAAGATAAAACTTTCCTCCACCTCGGTCACAAATAAAAATGACTGTATTACCTCGCATCTCAAAATGGGGCTCCTAAATGTTAGATCCCTTGCTCCAAAGGCAATTGCAGTAAATTAATTCAGCTCTGATCATAAACTAGATATTATTGGCGTGTGTGAAACATGGCTATAGCCTGATGAATTGACTGCCCTAAATGAGGCCTCTCCTTCTGGTTATACTAGTTATCATATCCCTCGAGTATCCCGAAAAGGTAATATCTATAATAGTAAATATAAATGTAGTCTTAAACACATCACTGATTTTCATTCTTTTGAAGTTTTACTCATGAAAGTTAACCAGGCTGATAAATCGTTTTACATAGCTACTAATTACAGGCTGTCATATTACATTTTCCGTTAAAACAAGAAATCAACTCGCAATGAGTTACAAAAGCCTTACTATAAATTTTCGGGTTATAAATAGATTTCTTTATATTTTTCCAAGGTTGATCAACAGTGACAGAGTAAATAAATCCGCAAACGATCTAATCGAGGATCTAAACTCATCACTGCGAATAACTTTAGATACGGTTGTACCACTAAAAACTAAAGAAATACGCAACAAGAAACTTGCTCCCTGGTACACAGATAATACTAGAGCACTCAAACAAGTTTCCAGAAAATTGGAGCAAATTTGGCGCTCCACAAAGTTGGAAGAATTCATACTAGCCTGGATAAACAGCACACTAAAATACCGAAAAACACTCACATCAGCTCGATCAGCGTATTTTTCCAACCTTATAAATGTTAACAAAAAGAACTCAAAATTTCTCTTTGATACAATTGCAAAGTTAATAAATATGCAATGCTTGACAAGTGAAGTGAGTCTTCAATTTAGCTGTAACTAATACATGAACGTCTTTGATGAAAATATCATCACCATTAAAAAACAATTAACTAACTCCTCCTTAAATAAATATAGTCCCCAAAATCTCAGTTTTCCTAAGAATGTCCTGAACCTCCCTGAACTTTTTGATCCCGTATCGCTCGACACATTCACAATTTTTTTTACGACTTTTATTTTCGGTGCTAGGTCAGCCAATGTTGAACATAATAAATTGGTCCCTTTACTCCCTGTTCCAAACTCACAATAAATAGAGGAAATTAAGCCTTTTCTAAAAAAAATCTAATCTGGATCCAGACATATTAAACAATTATAAGCCAATATCGTACCTCCCATTTCTCTCAAAAATTGTAGAAAAATGTGTTTCCCAACAACTGAATATTTTCCTGAAGACAAATAATATTTATGAAATGCTCCAGTCAGGTTTAAGACCACATCATTGTACTGAGACTGCACTCGTGAAGGGAACAATTAACCGTTAATGGCCTCAGACAAAGGTTCCGCATCCGTCCTGTTGCTTCTTGTTCTTAGTGCTACTTTTCACACTATTGATCACTCCCTTCTCTTAGAGAGACTGGAAACCCATATCGGGCTACGCAGGAATGTTCTAGCCTGGCTTAAATCTTATTTATCTGAAAGATATCAATTTGTATGTGTGGATGGTATATCCTCTGACAAATCAAAAGTATGTTTTGGTGTTCCTCAAGGCTCGGTTCTGGGCCCATAATTGTTCTCATTGTATATGCTGCCTCTTGGTCATGTAATCCAGAATCACAATGTCAATATTCACTATTTTGCTGATGACGCACAGTTATATATTTCGATGAAGCATGGAGAAGCCCCAAAATTAGCTACTTTGGAAGCATGTGTTTCAGATATTAGGAAGTGGATGACAGAGAACCTCTTGCTTTTAAACTCAAGAAAAACATAAATGCTCGTTTTAGGACCCAAGAAACAAAGAGCTTTGTTGGCAGATCTCACTGCGAACCTCAATGGCTGCATTGTCGTATCCCAAAAACTGTAAGAAATCTCAGCGTTAACCTTGACCCTGACCTCTCCTTTGATTAACATATAAAATATATCTTATTTTCATCTTTGAAACATTGCAAAACTTTGAAACAATCGATCAAAAGCTGATGGAGAAAAACGAATCCATGCTTTTGTTACTTCACGATGAGATTGCTGCAATGATCTTTTTTCTGGTTACCCTGATAAATCATTTAATAAACTTAAATTTGTGCTGCACATGGCTGCTAGAATCCTAACAAGAACAAAAAAATTTGAACGCATTACTCCAGTACTAGCCTCTTTACACTGGCTGCCTGTAAGGGTTAGAGCTGATTTTAAGGTTTTATTGTTAACCTATAAATCAATACATGGACTTGCTCCTACTTATCTCACTGAAATGATCCAGCCATACATACCTGCATTTTTTCCAACTCCATGTTTTCCCCACTGGAGTTGGAGTCAAGACCTTGAGCCGTCTTCAGAGGGGAATGATCGGCAGGCATTTTCAACCGCTGGCCCAGAAAAACTGAAAACTTTAGTTACCGGCGACTCCATTACCCGCAGTATTAGACTAAAGAATCAGCCAGCGATCATACACTGTTTACCGGAGGGCAGAGCCACCAACGTAGTCGCAAATCTGGGGTTGGTGCTAGCGAAATCTTGACTAGTTGCTGTTCCTGTCCAAAGTCCTCCTGGTTGTGTTGCAGATCAAGACGATACCTGACGATATCAGCTGCCACTCTGCTGGCCCCCCCTCCCCCCATCTGTCCCTGTCCTTGTCCATTTGGTAATACCTCAGATCTGGACTAGGTTTAAATAGACTCTGGGCTCCGCCACATGCATTGATACAATTATTAAAATGTTGTACTCTTAATTTGTTCACCCGACACAACCAGAGGAGGACTGGTCATCCCTCTGAGCCTGGTTCCTTTCTAGGTTTCTTCCAAAATTTCGGCCTTCTTAGGGAGTTTTTTGTAGCCACTGAAGTACAAAACTACTGTTGTATGCTCCTTGGGGTTTAAGGCTGGATGCTTTGTAAAAGCACTTGGTGTCAACTGCTGATGTAAAAAGGGCTTTATAAAATAAATGTGATTGATAGATTGATTGGTAGTAATTGAATATTCAAATATCAGAGCTTTATAGAAATGTAGACATTATTATTGTGATTCACAGTATATTTTTTACTTTTGTCCTTACAAGACATGTATTTATGTCAGTGAGCTATAGCCTGGTGTAGATGACATTTGTCTCTTAATCTTTGATGAAAGCTTCAAACCATAGTAGAGACAGATATCTGGTCACCAAAGTGGGAGAAACACTTTCAGGAATAACCGTAAGCAACAAATGTATTATCACTGAACGTTTTCAGCAGTAAATTTCCTGACACGGCCTGCAGAGATAACGCAAAGTCTGGTTATCTGGTTGGTGCTGTCAGAATGGTGCTCAAATTCAAAGTGAAATTACTTTTCTGGGCCAAGCTTATGTTGCACACACTCTGTGGTGCATCATAATGTCATAAGGAAAAGTAGTTACCCCCTCTATCCAGCACAACAGAGTGTTTGATCTCCCCATCACTGTGAATTCACATGCATATCATGAACGTTTGTGCTGAAACTGCAACAAAAAATAAATCACTTTCTGTGACAGAAAAAGGGCAGAGTCTCAACCTTCAGCACCTCATGATATCAATCAGTGATCTGTATGCTAGAGCTGATCTTAATGTACTCCTACACAGAGAGTGGAGCAGTCTTAAAATAAAGAGATGCAGTGATGATGAATAAATATTAGTCATAAATTAATGATATTTACTGGAGGCAATGTCACTATGAAATTAGTTTACTTTACTCGCATTACACTATATCGCAAATATGTGAGTCAACATTTCTGACTTTTAATGATGCTCTTCAAGAATCTAAACAAAATCTACTCTTAACCCTGCATCACACCACTATAAAACATAACAAACACGTGTCAATAATGTCACTCTTTGAAATGGATTGAACAGGGGACAGTTTGTGTGTGTATTTTCACGTGCAGTATTTAGGTTGCAAACATCACTCTAATTTGATTGTATGTTGATTTCAAAATGTTGTGTGCTGTGTAGTTGGTTTCAATCCATTGACCATTTTCACCTAACTCTTCCAAGACAATAAAAGATAGTTGGACATCGAGTAAGGTTGCAAATATCAGTATTTAGGTTACAAACATCATTAATTTGATTGTATGTTGATTTCAAAATGTTGTGTGCTGTGTAGTTGGTTTGAATCCATGGACCATTTTCACCTAACCCTTCCAAGACAATAAAAGGTAGTTGGACATAGAGTAGGGTGAAAAGACAAACAACATGCATGACAACTGCTGAGTTCAGACCTGAACCGGTTTATACCGGAACAAGGAGCCCTTCTAGAGGGGTCAGTCCAAGTAGGATGCAAAGAAACAATAGGAGGAAAGCAGTGTGAAAGAGCTGGATACAACACACTTTGTCATGCTACTAAGGGAATGCACCATTAACAGTAGTGTGAGCACATCTATACTGTGATCAAAAATACTGGTGATCAATATCTGGACGTTTCTGTGTACTTTTCTCCCTCTCCAGTTGCCGGGAGAAGCTGGAAGATCTAGCAGATTCAGCTGGGTGTCTGACAACTGATGGAGTTTGAACCAGTGCAAAACGTGTGTGAACAGCTCATGTTGGGCAGGGTCGATAAAACGAGATTGTCCGCCAAACTTGTCTTAACCCACTGCTGACATTTGCAGCCCTATGCGGACAGGACTGACACTCTCCACTTGGCGGACACTCCCTCCACTCAAGTGTCCTCTCACCCTGGCACCCAAGACGCCCATCTAACTGACTTATTATGATTTAAAGAGACCCCATGCACAGAGCTGCAACAAGAAAAACAACAGCTAAAGACTATGAGTGCCACCATTTTGGAAGAAATCCATAGCCCATTCTCTGCACAGCAGGTAACGCCATATACATCTCACTTGCCTACTTTACAACCGGCACCATTTAGACATGTCACACCTAGAGCTAGACCCGATAGAAATCATTGGGTCAGATTTTCAGTGGGATAACCAGGTCAGACCTATTTGTAGAGACTGCAACAAAGCAAGGCACGTTCAACGTTATTGCCCCAAACAACGACAGGAAACCATGGATTTTTTGCCCCCCCTACAGCTGGAGCTTGAGCTGTGGGGATAGCCGCACTAGAAATAGAACCCTCAGCTAAGTCCTTGTTGTTGGGCAAATGCCCCTGTGTAGAAGTGGAAAAGAACCAGAGTACCCTATGTTAGATACAGGGTCCTAAGTAACCTTGTTCAGCCAGGTGTTCATTCAGAAATATCTGGGGGGTGCCACCCTGACGGATGCTGGTGAATCCCCATAGGTCACATTACAGGCTGCCAACCAGCTTCAGATACCCAACGCAAGTGATGCCATTGCAAACTTCTCCATTGGGGGAGTCAATGGCAAAGGTATCATTATGGGAAAACAAACAAGTGTATGGAGGCTGAGCAGGGGATATTGGGTAAGAATGCAATTGCTCAATGTTGGGCGGGTTTACTTTAAGGGAACCACCCATGGTTTACTGCCTCTATAACTGCTTTTTCTACCACCGCAGGGAGTGCATGGGAAAGCGCATTTGCAGTGTGTCATAGGATCAAGATGGAGGAGCTAGCTGCCTTATTCCGAGAAGTAACCAAATTGCCTCACCAAGATTCAGTCATGATTCCCCCATACTCAGAGATGGTATGGACCTGTGGCTGACTGTGTCTGATGACCGGTTTCTGACGGCATGCCAAAGTAATGTAGGATCTCGTACATCAACTTGTACTACTCTCTTCACAGAACTGGCTGACTGGCTCTAACCAGAATGGAAAGAGGTGTGAGACACCCTGTTGCAAAACTGAACAAGAGGACAAACACACTAATGTGTCTAGTTTGAGAAACAGAAGCCTCACAGGTCCTCAACTGGCTGCTTCATTAAACAGTACCTGCAAAACACCAGTCTCAATGTTAGCAGTGAAGAGGTGAAGAGGTTAGTGCTGGCATTCTAGGCGGAGTTGCACTGAAAAAGCCAATAGCTCAGACTGGCCAATAAAAAGAATAGATGGGCAAAAGAACACATATGCTAGACAGAGGAAGATTGGACAAAAATGTTTTGGACAGACAAAGTTTGAAGTGAAATCAAAAGATTCTGGATGAGTACTTGACGCCATCTGTAAATGTGATGGTCAAGGGGTGCTTTGGTTGTTGGAGATTTGTACAGAGTCCTAGGGATCTTGAAGAAGGAAGGCTATTACTCCATTTTGTAACACCGTGCCATACCCTGTGGACACTGCTTGAATGGAGCCAATTTCCTCCTACAACTGGACAATGACCCAAAGCGCAGCTTTGCAAGAGCTCTTTTGGGAAGAAGCAGTCAGCAGGTATTCAGTCTATAATGGAGTGGCCAGCATTGTCACCAGATCTCAACACTATTGAGCTGTTGTGGGAGCAGCTTGAGCGTATGGTACATAAGCACCCATCAAACCAATTCAACTTGTGGGAGCTGCTTTGGGAAGCATGGGGTAAAATCTCTTCAGATTATCCCAACAAAGTGAAAAATACAATGACAAAGACCAGCAAGGCAATCATTTCTGTTAATAGAGGATTCTCTGATAAAAGCAAAGTTTGAAGGACACAATTATTATTTGAATAGAAAATAATTATTTCTAACCTCGTCAGTGACAGATGCTTTCCTATTCATTTTGCAATATTTCCTATTCAAACTAATTTCATGTCTGTTTTCATGGAAGTAGTGTTAAATCATGGTGGAAATGAATAATTTGATACACTGAGAGAACATGTTATTTCCCCAAACTAATAGTCACTTGTACTTGGTTACTCGGGTTTCACTACACATTTTAGCTAGCCTAAGCTTAAAATGTATTCAAGAGTCAGTCAGCACAAATGAGAAATGAATGGGACACAACCAATTTTGTGTTTTGTCATAAGTAAATAATTGGTTACATAGTAGTCCTAAGGTACTTTGAGCTTCTGGCTGTACATGCTAATATCTTAACGCAATTCACTTGGTAAGAAAGGACAAATGCAGTCTTCATTCTAGTTTTTGGATGTCTTATTTCAATCCTCACTTAGAGTAGATTACATTTGTAGATTTTTCTTCATCGCATAAACAGCAAACTGAAGCAGTTTAAATGAATGCCACTATTGTTCGTTTATTTTAGGGTGCCACATGCCAGTTCACGTTCACTGATAAGGGCTTCCCCTTAATAGTGGAGTTAATTTAGATCCAAGTTTTTTGGCACAGCTGTAGTAGGGCATAATGTTGGTTATACTTCTGACAGCCATTTTAGCACTATGTTTTTTGTGTTAGCCAGGTATAGAGAGAATTTCCAATCACGGATGGCTTGGTGGCAGATTTCCTAGACAGGTTTGGCAATCAAATCTGCTTACATGCGTAGGTCGGTCAATTGAGCATACAGAGATTAAAGTGCTGGTTCAATTACATTTAAATGCCTCAGCCTGCACGTGCAACACTGCATTTTAAATGTGAGTGTGGCTGTTGATTGCATGAAAATAATTTGCCATGATAAAATAATTTCCATTCAGGGGAAAAGGGGGCTTATTACATTTCTTCTCAGTCGAAACAGCACAGAAAACAACAACTTATTATTAATAATGCACATTGCACAAGAGAGAATATTTGCATTTATTAAATATACATGGCCTAGGTTGAAACTGGATACAGGTCAAAGAACGTGATGCAGAACGGAGGTGGTTGGCTCTCACAAACGAGCAAAAAGTGTGCTATAGAGCAAAGGGGTAAGTGCTTTGCTACACAGGATGAGCCCTGCCTGTGCACGTGCCTGTTAGAAATCTGCACCTGAGGGTAGACAGTATTACAAAGCTCTACATCTATATGAAGGCAAGCATATCTGTATTTATGGGTGAAATTTGCCTGGATATAGAAGATGGAACTCTTGCTCTGGCTACCGGAATCCCTGTCCATAGTATCATTGAATGAATATCTTCTCCATAAATTTCAGGCACCATTACTGTCGACTGTGTGGCTGAGTTTGTAGAGTGATGTGGTCCTGCTTCCAGTGATTCATGGTTCGAATCCTACAGTGGAGGTAATGGAGGTTGGTAACTTAAAGAAAAATCTATTATGAATGATTGAAGGGCACAGATTTAATCTGGAGCCTTTTGGTATAGATTAACCACTTATTTAGAATGGAATTAAACTCCTGAAAGTGTTGGGGCAGGAAAGACAGGAACTGTAGAAGTTGAGTAATTTCTGGATAAATAACAGCTGATGAAAAGGGACACTGTGAGGTTCTGTTTTGTTTGGATGTTGCTTTTGTTCTTGAATGTAGCCAGTTCTGTTAATTTTTTCCCCATTTGTTCTAAACACAGCCTGTCCTTGTCCTTATCGCTTTCACCTGTTTCTAGTTTTACACCAAGTTATATGCATATTTAAGTTCCTCCTGCCCTACTGTCTTTTATCGGTTATTGTTGCATGTTATGGTCATCATTTTGTGGCTGGCTTTTTTGTAAATATATACCTGTTTGTTCCACCAACTCTGTGCCTGTGTCCTGCAACCTCCTGAATTTGTGACAGCAGTTGGCTGCCTGAATCCATGTCCCTAGTATCAATGATTGAAAATCTACTTCATATATTGTGGGTAATGTTAGTGTTGACCGTTTGTAGAGTGGTGTGATCATGTGTCCAAGGGTTCATGATTTAAATCCAAAAGTGGGAGATTGGTAACTTTCAGAACAATCTATTATGATTTTTATTCTAGCGCACAGATTTTGCAGGTGGCTGACAGAATGGGTGTACATTTTTTAAATAAATTAAACTCATCTCTAGAATGAAATGAAACGCTTGAAGATTTTGGTTATGGAGTCACAAATAAAATTGGATTAATTTTGGGATAAATCACTGTTCATTAAAGATACCTTATTTTCAACTGAGTTAATTTGTGGCTAAATCAAAATGTCTGGATAAATCAATGTTGATTTAAAGGGACACGGATTTCAGTAGCTGGCTGTCAAAATCCATGTCTCCAGTATTATTGCATGGCTATGTTAGTGATGGCCTTTCAAAGCTTCATTTCTGTTCGTCTAACAGCAGAATATTATGCAAGCAGTGTTAACTCAGATTTTCATTTTCAAAATAAAAGGCAATATAAGGCAATATAGTTAACAATCAAGTTGGTATATTTTATGTTTAATGTCCATTCCAATTTTGTTTTTTACATTTCAATGATGTCTTTAATTATTGTGCTGCCAGCATTATATCCTACTGATAAAATTATGCTAAAAAAGCCTTGTTTGGCCATCAGTAGGCTATGTTCTCCAAGAATTTTGGATACCATTGCTGTCGACTGTTTGGCTCAGTTTGTAGAGGGTTAAGGGTTTGAATCCCATAGTAGAAGGTTGGTTACTTGTGCATTTTTTTGGAGTGCACAGATTTTGCCCGTTGCTGAAAGAATTGGTTTCCCTTTTAATAAATTAAACTCTACTCTAGAATGTAATTAAACTTTTGATTTGTTTAGGAGAGACACAAAAGAGTAAAACCAGAGTAATTTCTGGATAAATCAGTTAATTAAAAATACCTTGTTTTCCACTCAGTGAAAACCGGATGTTGGTTTTATTTTTTTCAAATGTACCCTTCTTTTATTAGACAGCCATGAAGACGCTTAATACCTGCCATAAGCAGTTATCGCCACAATAATATTTAAATTTAACCATGATTTTCGGGTAGTGGAATAACAGAAAAGTATCAGTGATGTGTAAGTCTCTCTAAGCGTGCATTTTATTCAGGGAAAGCTAGATTGACCTAGACTGAGATCAGTATCAGAAGGTTGTATTGCTGTCTATTCAATAAAGCTTTTAAAAGAACTTTGTGAAATAATTCTATGTTTGAAAAATGAAAATTCTGTCACAGTGAAAACACAAAGTTTGGGAGCATCAATCAATTGTGGTACAAGACAGATGAGGGGTTTCAAGCTTACATTTCCTGACATCTCCACCAAATTCGTCACCCCTCTTGTTTATGCAGTTATTTTACTTGGGGACTGTTTATGTTGGTTATTTTAGATTTACCTGTTATTTTTTGGATCCATTGTAGCTGTGAACCATTGTAGGTGCACACACATGATTGAATTATCTTTTGCTGAAAAAAAGAAGAGAAAAAAAAATTAACATAAAGAAACAGCAACTGTACTCATTGTTGGCTGGTTTTATTTTATTACTTATCCTCCCCAATTGAGATAATTTAATTATTTGTAAATTTTTCCCCCCAACCATTTACATTTTGAATGCACTGTAGTACACAGAAAATCTGACCGTTTACATTTGGAATGTAATGTAGTGTGTCTGAAAGTCGCTATATTTTACGAATTTGTTAAAATATGCTAATGGTCTGAAGTGTCAACATTTTACCAAAATAATTTCTTGAATGTGGGGGGAACTTGAAACTAACTTCAAATAATTTCTGCAGCCCTCTGGGTTCACGCCGTGCAGTCAAGATCAGAGGGCTTGAAGCCCATACCTCTCTGTAGAACTGCACTGCTGAATTCCAGATGGGTTATGGTTTCCGGTCTGGTGGAATTTGTTGCTGTTGCTCCTGTTCCTTGGTGTTTTTGCGCGACAGCCTCATCTCATTAAAGTGACATATCGTTCAGGGATTCATCTTGTTCCTCTTCCAGTAATCTGGTTCTGGAGGGGGCTTGGGGTTAGGTCAAGCCGTAGAAATATTAAGACAAACCATCGTTGTGTCATTTGTAAGTAACCACATTGGCTTTGCCAAAGCTCTCCCAAATCTGACAGACCCCTGACATGTGAAACCTATATTCTAAAGAACAGGCCTGTCCCCTGGATAATATATCCATGTCTTTCCTCTTGCCATGATGCCTCAAAAATCATTATACACCCTACGGCCACCATGGCCTTTGTGCCCCTGCTTCTGTCAAAATCTTTCAGTCAGCAGTCAGTTTGTAAGTTTGGGTGTAAAGTGTGTCTTAAACCAAACGTTAAAAAAGTCACATTGTAGTTCACACAGAATTACGATTTCACCATGGACAACCAGTCATTAGCATTAGCAATATCTGATGATTTTGGAAGCAGCGTCACACATAGCATCAGTCAAATCCACTAGCAGGAGTGTAACTGAGAACAACCACAAGATTGGCCTACATGCAGGTAAGCAAGCAAATTAAAATTGCCAATCATCTGGAAGCAACATCAGCACAAGAACTGTCTACTGGGAGCTTCACAAAATGAGTTTCCATGGACAGGCAGCTGTACGCAAGCCTTACACCAACATGCACAATGCCAAGCATTGGCTGGTGTGGTGTAAAGCATGTCGCCTCTGGAGGGATAAATCATGCTTCACTATCTGGCAGTCTAATGGACGAAACTGCGTGTGGTGGATGCCAGGACAACTGTAAAGTGCCTACTGAAATGTTTCGTCGAGGACGATAATGGTCTCGGGCAGTGTTTCAGGGTTTGGGCCAGTCCCGTAAGTCCCAGATTAGGGTTATCGTAATGCTATTGAATAGAAAGAATATTTTAAACATTTGGATGCTTCCAACTTTGTAGCAACAATTTGAGGAAGGCCCTCTCCAGCATGACTGTGCCTCTGTGCAGAAAACAAGGACCGTAAAGATAAGCTTTGATGAGGCTGGTGTGGAGGAACTTGAGTGGCCTGCACAGAGCCCTGAACTCAGCTCCACTGAACATCTTTGGAATCAATTGGAAAGGCAATAGCGAGCCAGGCCTTCATATGGGTGTGGTACTCCAAATACTTTTGGCCATATAATGTAATTGTGTCCATTATTATAGTAATGTAGTAATTAGGGTTTCAGAGATGCACTGGAGAAACCCTATTGTGTTTTTTCCGGTTCATTATTATTATTATTATTCCGGACAAAAGGGGTCCTTTTTCAATTTCCTGTGTGTTAAAATGGTGCAAATGTGCCCAAATGTATATGGCAGTAAAGGGCCTAGGGCCACAACTTACGGTGCAGTGCCATGGAAATCGGCCTCATGGTGGCACTGTCACAAGCCTGCAAAGTTGCACTTTTTGAAAGCTCACCACACCCACCCCATTTACTAGAGTCTTTTAAATTGTTACATAGGTCCTCATTATGAACATTATCTGAAGAGACCCATAAAGTCCTCCATTATGGATTAACTTCCATTTCGAATTTTCAGAAAGACAACTCCTATGGCAGCAAACAACCGATCTTCACAAACATTAATATGTAGCATCTATGGACCAAGGTCTTCTAAAATTATATCAGCCAGGCCACTATTGAACATGTGCCAGGGCACGGTTTTGCACATTTATGAGCACATCTCCTGCCAGGATAATAGCATTATAATTTTACTTGATACTTTTGTTGACCAAGATGTTTTGACAAAAATGACTGCAAGGATTTTTTTAGATAAGTAGATAAGTTAATTCCCTTACAGTCAGAGGCCCCCAAGTGGTCAGGGGCACTAAGTGACTGCTTATTTCGCTTATACCTGAAGCCAGCCCTGAGTACGGCACTTAACCATAACTGCTCTTGTAAGTCTCTCTGGATAAATGTTTTGCCAAATGACTAAAAGGGAGAAGAAAAAAATCTGAATTGCTCTCCATGTGAGAAAGTCTCTCTGTAAAGCCATGGCTCATATATGGCAGTCTTCACAGGCTGGGAAGGCAAGAGCCGCAAGACCAACTGTGCAATGTTATTAAGAATATCACCCTTGTCCTGGAAAGAGTCATTTTGAATGTAGTCATGATTTTAGAAGAATGGCCTCACCTTCTTTTTGGGACAATGTCACTTTAATAATGAAATGCCTGGTCGATGACGTCTTTCACTTTTTATCAACTACTGTTAAAGATAATGGGAGGATATCACAGATCAAGAAAAAAATATGACTAAATTGAGAGCATCTACGGTGGGAACTAAAACAGTATTGCAGTTCAAGGTGGTCCAGAGGACAAACAATGTCTTCTATGAGAATTTACTGATCAGGCATATCTGAAACATATACTAACATAAACTGTTTGTATGAATGTTCTCACAGAGGCTTGTTATCACACGACAGTCCCAAGCTAATCCTCTTATTATAGACATGGGATGAAATGCACAAAAATAATAAAGCCTCTTCGCTTAACCAGAAAGAACATATTTTCATTCAATAAGCTGGCAAATTCTTGTTTGAAACAACTGTGGTGTGCAGTATCTATTACAGTACTGAATAAGCATTTAGCCAGATTGCTTGTTTCAGGGTAGTATGTTGAAAATGATTTACCAAATATTCCTAATGAAATAATAAAAGATTTGGTAAAACTGACAAATTGGCCTATTTGTTTTTGAAAGGTCAGCTTGTATACAATAACTTGTATCTGATTACAAGTTAATTATGGATTTTTGTGCTTCGTGACCTTAGTGCTGCCTTCAACAACATTGATCACTCCCTACAGGAAACCCATTTTGGTCTACATTGGCGTGTTTTGGGACGGATTAGACCATAATATTTGTGGATGATCTTTCCCCTAACAAATCAAACATATTATTTGGTGTTCCTCAGGGCTCGTTTTTGGGTCTTTTGTTTTCACTTTATATGCTGCCTCTAAGTGATGAAATCCAGAAGCACAATGTCAACTTTTACTGCTTTGCAGACAACACACACTTGTACAATTAACAAAAGAAAAATAGCCTACACCAGAACGTTGAGGTCGCGCTGCCAGGCACTTGACATCCTCCCTGTAGGCTGTCTCGTCATTGTCACTGATCATGCCCACCACCGTGGTGTCATCTGCGAACTTGACGATGGTACAGGAACTCAGTTGTGGGTGAAGTGGAAGTACAGGAGGAAGCTTAGCACACAGCCTTGTGGAACACCAGTGTTCTAGATCACTGTGGAGGGAGGTGAAGTTGTCTAACCTTACAGACTGGGGTCTGTTAGTTAGGAAGTCAAAAGTCCAGTTGCCATGGAGTTTGTTGACCAGCTTATCTTGACTAAAACCAAAGTGTTTCATTACATAATCCAGTACCATCATTTCTACACTGGCTGTGACATATATTATTCATTTTTCTTATGTACCAAACAGTTGATTTTGGCACAGCAAATGTTTTGGCTATGTCTCTGATTGATTTATTCTGATTCATGTGAGTCATGAAGGCTAGCTTGACTTGCATTTTTTGGTCATGATGTCGGACATCAGCAGCAGGTTCCAAATGCATGTAAAAGGAATTTTAACACTTTTTTCTCTTAAATGTATTTGGGCTGGCTAAAACCTCTTATGGTAAGACTAAAGTAGTTGGTGGTTTCAGCGGACCAGAGACAATTACTCAATCCTGAGAAATCATCCTAGTTTGTTTATTAGCTATGTTTTCCAGTGTGTCCTCTGACTGTTGTATCATAACGTTGGTGCCAATGTGGTTAACAATATGTCTATACCAGACAATTTTATAGTTACATCACCAAACTGTCTTCATCAGTGGCATGCTTCCCAGGTAAACAATGTATGAACACTGATTTTGGGTAATGGAGTGTCCAATGACCAGGATTTTTAGTTCAATTTCCAGTAATGGTGAGGAAGTTAACACTACTACTGCTATTACAATCTGGTGTCAGAGATGCTGTTTCATCCTTTTGTTCACTTGTAGCTCTTACCTGATAAGTGTATCTGAAGGTTCTGATATATATAATGATAGTTTATATCACAACAACAATAAAAAGGCATAATAATACTTAGTTTCAAGTAGACAAGGTTGACCAGCTCAATTCACAGGTAAAATCCTAGATTGAAAGCAATTACTTTTGAAATGTCAGTTTTAATTTTACTAGGGTTCAGGGATAGTTGTCAGAACGTATGTATTTGCTTTAGGAAGGGTCGTGCATTTTTCTTGCAGGGCCATGGGGAGCAAGATTTATCTCTGGTTAACATTTGTTATTTCACCCGTTTTACTATATAATGTATTTAATCCAAGCCACATTTCCTCATATGTTTGCATGCGCCTACTCTATGAGGTTGTTTTGGCACTTGATGCACATTACACATTTCTGTATGTTTACTATACCACAGGTATACTACAAATTCAATGCAGCAACACTGTAAATCCTGGTTAATCTGGGTTTTAATCAAGTTTGTGACAAATAAAGTCTGATTTTGACAGGCCAATATAGTCTTCTAAAAGCCCTATTCTTTGTAGCAATTTATGCTGTAGAGATGTGGAATAGAAATAATGCACAGAATTAATTGATTTTTTTTTAATGAATCCACAAGAATAAAGAGACATAGCTAATGCGTAGCAGAGTCCAGAAGACATGAGACATGCAGCTCAAAAGACGCCCTTATGGAGGTTGTTTAGGGACAATCATTTACATAGCTAGCCAACAACACTACAATGCAATTAATAATTGTATTATTATTTTTAAAATAGACAGTACGTGTTAACTGCATTTTGAGTGGCACATTAATTTTGGTACAGTAAGCCCTGTTATTGCAATCCATTTATTTCATTTGGATCTATCATGGGCCAGTATATTATATCTAGAAAGACATAGAAGCATGCTGTATTCATATATCTGATATCCTGTGTGTTGTGGATCATGATATTCCAAGTCACCACATTAGCCTATGCTCTTAGTAGGCCTAGTTATATTGAATAGTTTAACATGCATTATTCCTCTTTTCCAATCGGATTTACCCCTGGCTGATCATTGTCTGCAGCCGACTCTGAACGTAGTGTACTGAGACAGGCAGGGAGAGTTAGCTCATGGTGGTTCTTGAATCCCTTGTACAGTATTTACTGTGCGACAAAACCACACTTGTAATAATAAACTTAATATCCACATTTTCTAACCCAGTGTTGCTCTAGTTATGGGTATTCAATATAAATATTTGTATTGAACATACAAACTGAAAAAATGGTGTGTGTAACATTATTTTTGAGTTTACTTTGTAAGTGGGGTGTGTGTGCCATTATATTTACAGTATTAAACATAAAGTGATGCAACTTTGAGTTGGACAATTATTTTCCACTTATAAACTCATGAATGGACATTATATGTAGAAAAAATAGAAATCCTATGTGGCAGTGACTGGTGACATCCATAAACTATAAGGAAATACATGGTACATTTAACAATGCAGATTATACTTTGAATCAGTATTTTGTTGCTACCTTAAATGCTTTGTAAAAGACAGTTATTGGCAGAGGATAAATAATAGTGAAGACTTGCTAGCTCAATGACATGACCATATCTACCCCTTGTGGCATGAACCATAAATAACAGGACAAGAACAATCAAGTAACTCTAAAAAGAGAAAATCACAAAAATTTGAAATATTAATTATTTCTGAAATGTTTTGATATTGTGACCTCATTTGTAGAACAAATGAAGCACAGAAGTAAATCTGTGGATTCATTACACCAAGACATTGTAGTATGAGTATGTGCTTATATTTCTTTTGTCCTAATCAGATGTGGTTACTTCCTTACCCACCCATAGCCCTGTTATCCATCTGAAAGAGTCCAAAATTATGTCCTAAAATGTTGGACTGTGGTGTTAGATTGGCTGAGCAGGAGTGTGGGTAAGGATGTTAGAATTGGGATTATCTGGATTGTACTCATGACCTATCTTTTTGTTGACACAATTGGCTCAAGCCCTCAGAAATGTTCTAATTCAAATGGAAAGTTTATGAGAAAAGCTTTAGCATTTATTTTACATTCCATAAAAGATGGCATATAAATTCCACAGCCTTATGTCCTGTGATGGTGATGGAAACACTACAGAGATAAGAAATACATTGTAGCAAACTACTAAGTATTTTTTTTTATTTAAACATAAGAGTACAACTTTAAAACATTATTTTCAGAACCAGAATATAGTACATTCTGCTGGAGTAAAGCTCATAAAATACA
Source organism: Esox niger (assembly GCA_016801105.1). Taxonomy (NCBI): domain Eukaryota; kingdom Metazoa; phylum Chordata; class Actinopteri; order Esociformes; family Esocidae; genus Esox; species Esox niger. The sequence goes on from JACXGJ010000340.1 coordinate 28,010, forward strand.
GAGAGGTTTAGTGGGAGGGATGGGACAGCTAAAACAAACCACTAAATATGCTCTGAACTTAATAGGCAGGGAAAAACCCATTCGCTGTGGTCATTACACGCATGCCATGACTTACAGTGGAGATCACAATCCAGAGATGACTGCCACGCATTGACATGCTCCTCAGACAGACATGGTCAGATGCACAAAAAACTATTTTTACAGGGTATATGCAAATTCATGGCATTATAGTATTCCTACTTACTCTTTTACATGCCCCTAAGAGACGTTAAAATAAATTTGCAGATTGTTTTGTGAAGCCCGTCATGAAACTGTGTAGCATGATTTGAGACCATGAGCCCTCAGATGCATTGAAATCTGGAAGTAATCTCCATCACATTTAGAGTTTTAGGATGCAATGCCTGCTTTATTTCCTTTGAGGAAATACAACCCGCAGGTATAATTATAGCGGTACTGCATATACAATCCTAAATTGTTTATTCAGTGCAAATTAAAGCACAGCTCTCAAAGTTATATTACCAAACCGATAAAGAAAGGCCAGACAGAATACATTAGATTGTACATAACGAATTCTCTCAAAACAGCTTTTTCTCCAGATGTCAGAAACTGTGAAGAAACTAAAATTAGTTGAAGGCAAATAGGAAATATATATATATATATATATTATTTATACAGTAGCCGTCAAAAGTTTGGACACTCCTACTCATTCAAGGGTATTTCTTTTGTTTTATTATGAGATAAAAGGCTTTTGGGCCGACCAAGTGACCTGAGCAGATCTGTTCAGTGAAAAAAAATATGAAAAGGGTACATGGACAAATTATGGAACCCATTTGTCACAACATTTATTGCAGCTCTGAGGGTTAGATCAAAAACATATTTATTTCCAAATGCCTACTTGTGACCTGCGTTCTCTACCTTTCCGCTCTTAGGATGGTGGCTGCTCCGGATTGTTTAAGGAGTAGGAGTGGTAGGTGATGCAATATTTTTTTTTCAACCCAGACATGCAACCAACTAGTAGCTAGAGTTCAGTGTGTTTGACAATTCACTGTCTGAAACAGCCTAACCACTCACTGAAGTAGTATGACACATCACAAGACCTGTGACCTAAACGTAAAACACGTGGACAATTTCCCACACATCTCATACATTTCAAACCCATAACCATTTGTTAACTCAACATTTTAGAAGGTTGCCTTAACAATAAACTAAAAGTCTAATACACCCTCATCCAAATAGCAAAATAAAATTGTTGCCAAGGTTGTCTTGATAGCTTTTGGATTTGAGTAATAAATCTGCATTCCAAGCCTATGCAAAGTGCCTGTTCGTGACAAAGTTATACAACTAACATTTGGATACATTTGAAACTAGTGTCAGGAGCTGATGGCTAATGTAAATATGAGCCAGCTGGTTTGCCTAGTTAACAGTCATTACATATTGGTAATGACATTTTTACATTTTAGTATTTTAGCAGTTGCTGTTATCCAGAGTACCTTACAGGAACAATTAGGGTTTACAGTCTTGGCTCAGGGACAGCACTACATAATTTTTCCCTTGTCAGCTCCAAGACTGAATCTACCAAACCTTTGGTTACTGGTCAGATGCTGTAATCTGATTGTTTTGTACATACCTTTTCTAAGTGGTCTAAGAAAGTGGTCTTTGATTGCACTGTCCAGATGCCACAAAATCAACAAGTCCAATAAACATTCCTCTCTGATCAATCAGTTGTATCCTTTTTTCCAAGTGCCAGCACAAACACTCCACAGAATTTGACAGCCAATTAGCTTTAAATAAGATGTGCCGATCCCTATCAACTTCCAGGTTGTGTTTACAAATACTTGCTTGGTAGCTTTCGTCCAGCTGAATAACCAAAAAAGATACAGGCAGACAAAACCCTCTCTGACTGTTCTCAGCCCAGTCACATGTGGTGGCCTTCATTTGTACACCATTAGCAAAGAAGAGAATATAGGGGAAAATGATGCAGACCTGCAGATTATCAGCTCCCATCTACTTTATTTCTAAATCATTTTTTATTCTAATTGTTCAAGCTTGTCAAGTTTGATGGGGACCTTTTCAACTCTTTCAACATATTCTAAATTGGATAGAGATCGGGGCTTGACTGGGTCACTCCAGGACATTGACCTTTTAGCTGTATATTTGGGTTAATTGGAAAATAAAAATTCTCCCCCAAGTCCCAGGTCTCATGGCAGACTTCAGTAGGTTTTCATTCTGGATTTCTCTGTACTTTTGCTGCATCCATTTTGTCTTGTATATTCACAAGCTTTCCAGTTCATGGTGCAGAAAAGCATCCACCATAACCTGATGCTGCCACCACCTTGCTTCACAGTAGGAATGGAATTCTCAGATTGATATGTGGTGTTATGCTTGCCCCAAACATAGCACTTAGTAATGAAGCTCATCAAACTATACGTCTCATCAAACCATAGAATCTTCCACTTGGTCTCAGAGTCTAACATGTGCCTTAAGGCAAACTGTAGCATAGATTTGATGTGAGTTGTTTTGTTTTTTCAACTGTCCCATGAAGCACACTTTTGCAAAGTACCCATGATAATGTTAAAGTACACACAGTCTCCCAACTCAGCCATCAAAGACTGTGAATCATTTAGAGTTGCCATAGGCTCCTTTGTGGCCTCTCTGACTAATGTCATTCTTGCCTGGATACTCAGATTTTGTGGACAGCCTGTTCTATACAGATTCAGTTTTTTCACATTCTCTCCATTTCTTAATAATGGACTTTACTGTGCTCAAGGCAGTATTCAATAACTTTGATTCTTATATCCAAGCCTTGATTGTTGGTTTTGAAGAAACTTATTCCAAATTTGCTTTGAATGTTCTGTCATCATAATGATGTAGTATTTGTAAGGCATTTTACTACCCAACTGTGGCTAGTAATAAAACCAAAATGTATTTATTAATCACTGGTGAAAGACCTCATTAAATAAATTTTGATTTCATGTTGAATACATTTGAGAGCATATGCCAATTGTAAAACAGATTATTGGTATATCATTGATGTCTTAATCACAGTGGATGTTAGTGTGTAGAGACCAACTTCACCTTTCTGTAGTACATATGCAATAAGGAGACCCCTGTGGATTGCTGAAAGCTTGATTGTGCAGGCAGATTTCTTCGCATCAATTCAAGTATAGTAATTTTGTTCAGAAATCAAGTATAAATCAGGGTTTTACAAAAAAGACCAAAGATAATTGAAACATCAATGTTTTGATAAAAAATGTTGATTTCATGGTCTTTGTAAATGAATAATGTTTCTATTAATGTTGGTAGATTTATTTTTTTATGCCATTTGGGCAAGGCCTTTGCTAGATATATGGAAATTCTGGTACCAGTAAATTGAAAACTAGCTACAGTAGATATAAAAAGACTACACACCCCTGTTAAAATGCCAGGATTTTGTGATGTAAAAGAATGAGACAGATAAATCATGTCAGAATTTTTCCACTTTTAAGGTGACCTATGACGTGAACAATTCAATTGAAAAACAAACAGATTTTTCTTTTAAAACCCACAAAGTAGCCAGGCAATGTATTTTTATTAATTATTTCTACATTTTCCATTGATAATCAGTCAGTTGTAATAAAAATATCTAGAAAAATAGACATTCTTGATTGAATTTGCTTTTTTATTAGAAGCGTACATCTTTATTTAATTTAGGCTACTGTAAACAGGTGACAAGAAATTGGAAGCAGTAATGTTCAACAATGTCTTAAAATGGGGCATTATTTCCACTTTCAACTAAAAGACAAAGAGAGTTTTGGACATTTTTTCTTTTTTTTAGATAGCTAACGCAACCCCCCATTTTTTTTGCAATTTAACAAAGTCTGACATAAGGTCAGTCTGGTGCATGGAATGCTATTATTTGCTGAAATTTCAAGAATGAAGAGAAAGCAGGTAATGTCATGTAACAACAAAGGCGAGGGACATTGCTGCAGGTCAGTATAGTCAAGTTGATAAATGTCAGTTCCCATCTGAGATTTCACTAACACGTTGTCAGAAAGAATGAAATAATTGTGGCATTCCTTGTGGGAGTCTGTGGACAGCGCTGTCCCTTCTAAAGGTTTCCACACAAGGGCAGAACAGCCTAAATGCCAAACATTTTGTTTTCCAACAGGGCACTGAGGAAATAGCAGTGTCGACACAGCTAAATTACATTTCTTTTGACACTTCATACAATTTGAAGCAGTGGATCTTTACTAATACGGCACTGTACATTTACTAGCACTGCTTTATACATGCAATGTATGGTTAGGTGTATACATATACTATAACATGTCTACACGCTCTGAATGTTAATCAAAGCATGATGTCATTCTCACACATTTTCAAACTGAGCATAAAAAAGGACTGACAGTGGTGCAAGTATTCACCGCCTTGGACTTTTCCACATTTTATTGTGTCACAATATGAAATACAAATATACATATATATTAAGGATTTTTGACACTGATCAGCAAAAAATGCTTAGTGTCAAAGTGAAAAATTAACTTACCAAATGTTTTATTAATTACAAAATACAAAAAAAATATGTATTGGACATCATGATTGGATTAACATTCAGAGCAATTAGAGCTGTTATAGTGCTTGTACAGTATACACCTAACCAAATAGTGCATGTATAACGCTAAGAAGGATGGTATGCAGTAGTAATAAAGATTAAATAATATCAATGGCACAATGTACTAAACATTTTGTGATTTAATTTTGTAACACACTAAAATGTGGAAAACATGAAAACTTTTGGGGCCTCCAAATGAAATCGTGCTTTATTATTATTAATGCATATTTACATGTATGAATGAAAGATCTATTAATATATTTTTTTTACAGACAATCTCTCGGTGTTTGTAGAAAACTGCAAGCATTTTGGCCAATGTAAGTAGATGACCAAGTCCCAAATAAAAAGGTTTATATTTCATGGTTTTTAGAATGGGTTTGCAGTGCTTGTTTTCCCACTCACAGCTCTCCCACTTATATTCCAAAGCATTTTGAGAGGCACAGCCTCATAACCTTTATAAGCTTGTGAACAGACATTTCTTGTCTAATGACATTTCTTGTATTTTCCTGTAATTTTAAATGTTGCTTTACACTGTGCCTTCTGCATAATTCAGTTTTGATGTCTGCAAGCATTAACAAAAATGTATCAAACACACTATAAATTAATTATAAAACTGGCCAAGCCTTTTCTTCAAATTAATTGTTTTAACTTTAGAATACCAACTCATAGACATTTGCTAATCTGTCCAGTCACCCCAAATAGCTTGTCTTTTTCATGTAGACTAATATCAACGATGCTCCTACCTAGCTAAATTTCTCCTACATGCCTTTGGAGTATTTTTTGCATATGAACTCGCCCCAATGGTTTCTATAGACTCACACTTCAAACTTTTAATTAATCTTATGTTTGTCCATTCTGTGAGACAGCAAAGCTGTTATTCTGCAAGCAAAATATCCATAATGCTGGACTCTCCTCGAAACAAAATGTGCCTTTGTCTCTTTAAAAGCCCAACTAGGTCAATAGCAGAGCTCACATTCCCACTGTCTGAGAGGAGTTGATATGATTGGTGCTGATGAGGTCCATTTCACATAACATAGTTCATGTGGGCACAATGTCAGGAAGTATCACTTCCACATGAATGCCCTTCAATGGAGAGCATAAAAGGCCTGACACTTGAACTTCTAATCCAAAACGTACATGTCTATTTACTTCAAAATAAACAACTTTTCTTATGTAATGGGTTAGAGCAAGGTTCCTCCATATACTTTTGTTCCATTGGCAGTTTAAGTTGGAAACATTTACATTTAAGTAATGTAGCAGATGCTCTTATTCAGAGCAACACAGTAATGAGTGCATGCAGAATCATACCTATTTAATTCCTCTTGGATTCAAACTGACAACCCAGGTGTTGCAAGTTCTGTGCTCTACCAACTGAGTTACAAGGGAACTTACAAGTTAACTTTTCTCAGAAATCGAATCAAATGTTAAAGGGTTTGTAAATAAATACTAATAAGGATCATTTGAATCAGTTGATTTCATTAACTTGTAAGCCTAGGCTGACATTATTATTTGTTCAGTGTACTTTTCAAAGATCATTATTGTATTAATGTGTCTGTTCACTCCAGACTGAAAAAAGGAAGATGCAACAAATATTCAAGTTCATTTCATGGCATAAAGTATCTACTGCAGGCTAATTGTTTAACTGGTCAGATAAGGGATGTTTTTGTAGCTATCACATTTCATGAGGGTTAAAGTTTTAATAAAGGCCAGCGGCATACTCAATATCAGCATTTGCATGACATTTGTGAATAAACCAATTAATATGACATGCTGCATTGAGACTTTTTTGTCTGACAATCAAATGCTATTACATCTGTGGAGTCTATGAAAATATCTCATAGGCTTCCTTCCCTTTTGGTATTACATTAATGGTAATTAAAAAATGTATTCTCATATTGAAGAGGGAATGTCTCTTACTGACTGACTGAGTGACTGACTGACTGAGTGACTGAATACCTCTTGTTAGATAGCACAGTGGTTAGAGAAGCAGACTTGTGAACTATAGGTCCAGAGTTTTTATCTTGCAGGCGAAGCAAAGTAGGCATTATGAATTATTCCGATTTGACGATAACTTAGCTGGATGAAACTGCATACGGTTATATTGCGACTATTTCTGCCATGGAATAGTTTATCTTAAGTCTCGCTAGCAATTGCTCAGTTCTTATGATTATTCCTAGAATGTCAGTAGATACGAGTAAGCCTATTACTGGCTAATGAGCTGTTAAACTGGAGACTGGCAAAAGCAATACAATTCATAGACACTATTTGTGGTGAGAGGTAAACTCGATAAGAAACATTTGTCCGTTTAACACAATCCTCAATGGTGTCTAGCGACTGCTGAAACTTGTAATGCCATGGCGTAGTGGTTAAAGACAGTGTCTCTCATGTAGAAGACCTATGTTTGAATCTATTTAGAGCAACAACATTTATTAAGTATTTCTGGTAGATTCTACAATTCTCATCTTTTCACTTGATGAAAAAGTTTGTTATTCTTGCCTTTATTCATAGTTATTGTATACATGTCATTGCAGAAGAGAGTAATAGCCATCCTTCTTCAAGATTTACTTTACCCAGTAAATATCTTCCACTTAACCACAACCAAAGCATCCCCAGACAATCGCAATGCCTCCACCATGCTTGACAAACATAAAGGACTCCTCCAGCATCTTTTCATTTGGTCTAAGATAATTGGAAAATGTTTTTCTAATTTTGAATTAGCCCTTATAAACTTAGATTTGCAAATTGAAAGTGCATTGGTACACAGGATTGATGGTTGCAAATAAAGGGCACTTGAGTAGATATTCCATTAGAAATCAGCCATTTCCAGCAACAATAGTCATATGCAATATTACCAATGTCTACACTTTATTTCTACTGTATCTTCTGAAAACATGAAAATGTTTAAGTGACCACAAACTTTTGAAAGGTGATGTATATACCTACAGCTTACATCATGAAATGCAGAGTTAATCAACATCGACAGATAAACTTATATTATGAAAGAATTGTAGTGGCCGTAGAATGACAGCTGTCATTATTTCATTGATTTAGGTATAGCCATACCAATACATATTAAAATGTTGCCTATCATGTAGGCCTACAGCACATACGATCTACAATAATAAACCTATACTGAAGCAGAAAACCTCAGCAACCTCAGCAGTACATTCATTTCTACCATGTGACAGATCACACATACACGTGTTTCCAAAACCTCACTGCTAACATAGAGTGTGGGAAAGAGATACCCAGGGACTCACCCTCCCAGTATAAGAGAATATGAATCATCCTCTTCCAATTCCTGCTCTTTTGATCATATTGTGTGGACCATCGGTGGGCGTGATCACTCAAGTACTATCAGGACTGTGTGTAGAAACAAGGTGTCCTTCCCACTTGATTGAGATGAGAACAGACCCTGACAGCATCCCCATCTAAATGGCCATTTGTCACAGAGGCTGAAGACCAGTGCGTGTACGTATTAACCACATCAGTGAACAATTTTCTCCACTGGGTTGCATGAGAGAACTCTACTGTCCCTGTCCTTTCAATCACAAGCCAACGGCAAGCACAGCAAAACCTTATGTATCTCTTTCTAAGAGGGTCATGCAGAGAAACACACACATTATGGTGGCAAAAAGAATGATAATTCCATCTGCTCTCATTTCAGAGGAAAACTGAATACACAAGTAAAATGTGCAAAGCTTTTTAATCATATTAAGGTGAAAACATTGTATTATGACAGTTAAAATGTAGTGAAGCATGGGTTCAGGTCTGGCCCACTGTTCTTTTGACAGGTGTCTCCACTGTCAAAAAGGGAAGTCTTAAAATTTGGCATTTAAATCAAATTAAGGGGTAGACAATTACATTAAACAATTATCAGCTGGTAGTATTAGGAGGTGTGAACAACTGCCATAGGTTGGTCCTTAGGGTTAAATATATGCTCAGTTCTTTGCCTAGTGATAAAATGCTTAAAGCAACTGACTGCATGTAAAATCCTTTTCTAAACACTGCAATAAGTTGGTTTGTGCCAGCCAGTAAAGTCATTATACGCCCCCAACCAGATGAAATCTATAAATGCAAAGGCTGTGCACAATGCAACAATATCACAATATGGATATTTCGGTCATCCGCATGCACAGAAAAAAAATTATGTTAATAAATGTATGTCCTCTACATGATTCCTGTGTTGTCTATGATATAGATAAAACACATCCCATTGTCTAAAGATATCAGGGTAAACAGTAGTGTACCCTGTATCAGTCTATTTCAACTTCCAAATACATGGAATGTCCACCATCCAAATGTTTACATAAAAGGACACCAGTAATGTACACAAGAACAGTGTGCTAGTTTCTCTTAAATGTTATGGTTCGTAAACACCATGTTGTAATTTACAATTACTGCTTAAAACATCACTAACATTCAATTTTGTTTTCATCTCCACAAAATACCTAGTCACATCCAAAAAGATTAACACCCATAAAAGATGAGCAAATAAGAAATGCTGATGAGATATTTTATGCCTAAAAAACAGAAACAATACTATTTTAACTAATAATATTTATCTAAAATAAACTACATTTTTTCTTAAAGGATAGATGCCAAAATTGATGCTCCTTAACACAGACATAAGGATTAAATATCAGTGTTAAGGAACCGTAGTTATGCCCTTCCTGTATCACTGGGTTATAAGAATGAGGCACACACTAAAAATAAATGTGTCATCTGTCAGTGTATCACAGCGACTGTCCTCTTCCTAAGGGTCTATTTCATTTACAACATTTACCTGCATGACATTTTATTTGTAATCTAAAAAGCATTTACATAATATAGAAACTGTTTTCGACTGACGATATAGATGCAAAACATGTGCGTGCAGCACCTTGCCTTGTCAAATATGTTTGGGTAACAGGACAAAACAGTTGGCTAGCATAATCATGTATGTGAATAAACTTTAGGTACAATTACTCATACCCTCAGTATGACATGAAATTTAAAAGGGATAGTTTTGATTATATGGGGCTAAATTCAGCACATACATGTAGGGTGACCACATTTTCAAACACCCAAACCGGGACAATTGTGCAACTGCACGCACACATGTATGCACTTATGTATGCATGTTGGTCATCATGCCTGCTTGCAGCTGGTGGAGCGGGGCGCGCTTTGATGAGAATTGTTGTTTTGCCCCACAGTTCTACGCAGTTGTTTATTTGGCTCCAACTTGAATGTAGAAACAGTACAGTATTATTATTATTATTATTGTGGTGAAAACTGGGACAATTTGGTAGTGAATGTCAGAAACAAAGACATTTTAGTGTTTTACAGATGTTTGTCGAGACCAGCGAAAACCAGCTTGAAACCGGGACAGTCCTGGGCAAACCGACTCGACATACATGACTACCCCAAAAGCAGTTTGTGGGGAATACTAGCCATGTACTATACTTTTTAGGCATGAGCAATTACAAAATAAAAGTTTTCTCTGTATATGCTTCCATGAGGAGGTATAATTCGGCAGCATGACATTTAGTATAATTTGTATGCAGATGACATGCAGTTGTATTTGTCAGTTAAGCCAAATGATTGAGCAAGTTGTGTGTTCTGCATTACTGCCTGGAATTATGTCCATTAATTTTCTTCAGTTAAACACAGGCCTCTAGGATCGATAGCAAAAAAATATTGTGCTTGTGGCCAGACATTTGGGAGTTTTCTTTGATCCAGACTAACAATTTGAATATAACACAAAAAAAATTGTGCAGTCATGCCTTTAGAACTTAGAAACATTGCCAAAATAAGATTGGTTTTATCTTCTGAGGAAATACAGAAAATTATACATGCTTTAATTTCATCATGCCTAGGCTTACATGTCTCAATAAGTCCCTAGGTAAACTCCAAGTTGTAGAGATTTCAGCTGCCAGAGTTCTTACAAGGATTAAATCAAGGTCTCATATAACCCTAGTGTTGGCAGCTCTACATTGGTTACTGGTGAAGTAGAATAGATTTCAAAATGCTACTAATCACTATTAAGGCACTACATGGTCTGATACCTGATGACATTAGTGACCTGCTGAACCAATACTGCTCTGTGAGGCCTCTCAGATCAGCTGAAAAAGGACTTCTGGCAAGAAGTTTGCAAGTACCCCCACAGAATTTTGATAGGATTAAGATCTGGACTTTGACCTGACCATTCCATAACATTTCTTTTAGCTGTTTTGTGGTAGCTTTGTTGGTGTGTTTTGGTCATTGTCCTATTGCAAGATCCATGTTTGGTTTGACTTCAGGTTTTTGACAGATGGCCTCACATTCTCCTTGTACAATTATTTAGTATTATAGTGCACAATATGGAACCGTGAACTCAATGACGGTAAGTTGGGTAGGTCCTGAGGCAGCAAAGCACCCCAAAATCATAATGCCACCACATCCATGCTTGAAGGTTATGAGGTTTTTCTTTTCAAAGGCAGTGTTTTGTTTTCAGCATGGCATCTGGCATTGAGGCTGCAGAATTCCAGAATTCCTTTTGATTGGTCCAGAGCACATTGTTCCAGTACTTCAGATCTTTACCCAGGTTTCGTAATGTCATGACAACCTATTTTGAGAGCAGAGGCTTCTTCTTCCCTGACCTCCCATATAGACAAAGTTTGTGCAGTTACATTGACTCATGCACTGCATACCAAGGGATTTCTTTACATTAATATTACCATTTCTCAGTCAGCTTTGGGCCAGTGATCTGTGGGACAGCAGAATGACGTACAGTAGGTTGCTTGGAAATGGCTTTGTTACCTCCCAAAACCATGGCTATCAAAAATAAATCTTTTGGCCGCAGACAGGTCTTTGGTCCAGGCATGTCACCACACTCTCATATGGTTGAGCAAACCAGACCAAGTTGCTTTTTTTCATGGAATGCTGGACCCTCTAAAAGTACTCTAACAATTTCCTCATCATTTGCACTTATTTTATCCATTTTATGTGCTGGTAAATGTAGGGGTGAACAAAAATAAGTGCTTTCACTTTGACATTGAGGTAGTACTTTACAGTAATCTACACACGAACTACAAAAAAGTGTTAGACATGACATTCTCAATATAAAAAATGCTGGTATCGGAAACTCAAAATTGATCAACATGTTAAAACCATGAACTCTAAACATCTGGAAAAACTGCACAGCTCACATAGGAATGTATGATTAAAACGTTTGGGGATTACACGGTTACATCAGCCTTTATTAATTGTCCAAAAGACGGCTGAACAGCACTGGGTTCAGTCACTGAATAAACCTCTCAGAATGTGTCTACACATTTTTAGGAAAATGCTATATAAAATAAGCATGTGGCCATTAATGGGTTAAACATTTGTCTGTGTAAATGAGGATCATATAAATATTACCATATATTATCAAAAATAGCAATTCCTATCAGAAAGATAATGTGCATTCTACAACCATGTTATTGTTTAATCCTATTAATACCATAAATACTTTTTTCTGTTTATAGAGTATTGAGTGCAACCGTGCTTTTGATCTCTATACTGTACTTATTCCAAGTATTATTGCCCAGCCAACTAGACAAACCAAACATTGTTAAAGTACATAACAGCTCCATGTTTAATTCCAAGTCGACATACACATTATGAAATAAAAACAGGCCAAACGCTTCATAATACATAAGAGGCAGCAGGTAAATTAACGGGTAGAGCATTTGATTTGTAACTGACGATTTCCTAGATTGAATTCCTCAGGTCTCATTCTACTGTTGTGTAAGGCACTTACACTGAATTTCTCCCAGGTAGTTGCTGGTAATGAGAATGCTGCAAAAAAAATCTATATACACACATTTGATTATAAAAAGTATGTACAACTACATCGCACATCCCACTATTTAAACTGGTTATCGATAAGCGTGCCTTTCATCTTGGCTTTCTTTGCCTCCAGTTCAGCCTGTGGATTGAAAAAGTACATATTATTTTTCAGAACAGTCCCAAGAGACCCCAGAACTGCATCTTACCCAATCGTAACACATAAATACATCCATTGCCAGAACATGACAAAATATTTTATAGCTAATGTTTCTGTAGTCAACTTCAAAAGGGAGTGAGCACAAAATACTGAAAACAGGCTTCTCTAAAAAAAAAAAAACGTACAATTTGGAAAACTAAATGTAAAATTGTGCATTACTGGTTCATCATCTTAAATCAGTAATAAAGAAATGGAAACCTTAGTGGAAGTTGTGAGAAACATTTTTAGTAAGGGATTTCTATTAATGTTACAGATTTTGCTGTTTTAAGATGTACATTCAACATTCTCACCCCACCAGAAAACCTATCATAAAGCCCTCATGCAAATAACAGGAGTTGGAATACTCACCAGCTCTTGCAGTCTCTTTTTGCTCATCCCCTTTCTTTCCAACTGCTTCTCAATCACCTTTGCATTCTGGGCATAGGAGTCAGCAATTTCTCTCTAAAGAAAAGCAAAGAAATTATAAAATGTCTTGGAGGTTTTTTTAAATCCATGGTAAGGTGCAAATACATTGTTCTCATGAAGGGGTAAATTGGTGGGAATAAGTCAATGCATTAAGAGACATTAATTGACTTGTTAAAAGCAGCATTTAGAATACATCTTGAATTAAGAAAAGTACATTGCCTTCCTATACACCACACTGAATTAAGATTAGGCCTTATTTGTCTAGTCTTGCATTATAATATCGACAGATTTGACAAGGCATTGCTCAAGTCCAATGGAAAATAGGGAAAAACAGGAAGACCATGAGGCATCATGCCCGACTTGTCGCTCACTACAGTGCATGGCTGTGAGTGAAGTTCAAATATAGGAAACGTAGTTCAAATATAGAAAGACTTTGGCTGCCTAACATTATATCACACTGCCGGCTGAATCAGGAAGTTCCTGAAAGAACATGAACTGGAGAAAATTGGAGCGCTGGAGAACAATTGATTGAACTCCCAACCTACCACAAGGTGTCACTAGAGTCTAACGAGATAAGGATGTCTGTCAGACATGACACATGATCAAATGTGACACAAAGAAACACCATAACAGCAAACCCACCGCCTCAATTTCTTCCTCCTCCTCATCAATGGTAGACACTGTGACAGAGCTGAATTTTCCCATGTCTTTGGTCCTTTTGGTCATCATTACCTGAAAAGGAATAATGAAAAGATCAAACATCAAAGGAAGGACTTTTTATCAGATGTATATCATTGAATTTATAGCTGTTGGACTATCAATGAAGCATGACAATGTAATACATGAGATATCAGAATCCTGACAGAAAAACTATCACTTTCTCTGGCATTTATTTTGTTACACACCCTGACTTTTTTAGGAGGCTCGGGCTTCTGACTGTAGACACTGGTGTTCCCAATTCCAAGTCCAAATTTGACAACAGCTCCATCAACAATGAATGTAACTGGGGTATTTTTTATTTGGTGTTGATAGAAAAGTAGTAAGCCACACCTGTTCAGAAGGAAACCAACAGAAGACAGGTCAATCGATACAATTTAAAATGTAGCCTGCGGGGGATACAGGAGAACAATATACAGGAGAAAATAAGCCACATACAATCTTTTCTAAATACCAGTACAGCATCTATTTACATTAACATGAATCAATCGTGTTGTTAGTTTTAGTCAAATAGCCTCTGCGGACACTGTCCGCAGAGTGCTGGGAGTGCTAAAAATGACACTCATATTTTACTTACTTTCCACATTTCTTGCGATACTGCCGTTCAATTCCATCTGCCCTGTGATGAAATTTTTGCAATATCAAATTACAAATCATATCAGTCAACATGGCTACATTCTCCTTTGCCATTCTCCGAAACATGTCCCTGCCCTAATTGAGTAATGTTAGCCAAATTCCACAAAGACATTTATCACATGTGGAATCAAATTAATGCAGAATGGTTGTGCAGGTGTTCTAGTAGCATTCTGGCTAGTAGTTTTATATATCAGACAGAATAGTTCAGAGTTTCCTGTACCTTTTAATGTATACATTCTCATCATCATCAACATTACAGAACTTATGTGCATGTTTGGCAGCATCTATAACTCTTGCTTTGTCTCTTGGCCGCATGGGAAGTTTCTCCAGTTGACAGTCTGCAAAAACAAGGGCAAATAACATCAGAATCAGCTTTATTTGCCAGGTATGTGAACACATACAAGGAATTTGACTCTGGATTATACAGACTCACAATGTGCTTACTCATAAGACTTAAACAAAGGACACTCAACAAGAGTCACCGACTGCAATATACAGTACACATAAATACACAAAATAAACCAAACAACAACATAGTAAGACTGGTGAGACAGTATTGCAATGAGCAGGGTATAAAGGGTGCTGGAAATAAATATTTTTGTGCAGGTATTATTATTTACATAATGACAGTGGGTATGAACTAAATTTATAGCAGAGTGCAAACAATGCTGAAATGAATAAATAATGTTTAGTGCAGGTGTAATGTACATGAGGTAGATGGATATGATATACAGTATACATACAGTACAAACAACACTGAATTGCAGAGTTACAAGTGGTAGACAGGTGGATGTTAGGGTCAGAGTTACTGGGTGGTTATACCGGAATTGTGCCTGACACAAAGTGACTGAAGTTGGCTGTTCATCAGAGTGATGGCCGGTGGATAGTCCTGTGTCTGTTCATTTTGGCGTACAGTGCTCTGTAGCGCCTACCAGAGGGGAGAGGGGCTGGAACAGGTTGTATCCAGGGTGTGATGGAGCTGCTGTGATGTTTCCTGCCCTTTTTCTGACTCTGGTTTTGTCCTGGATGGAGGGCAGGATGGCATCAATTATCTTTTCTGCGGTTCTCACGGTCAGTTCCTTTCCAGATTTGTGGCAGATCCAAAACAAACAGTGATGGACGTGCAGAGAACAATGGATCAGTAGCTCCTTGGACATGTTAAGCTTCTTAAGCTGGCGCAGGAAGTACATTGTCTTCTGGGCCTTTTTAACGATGGCATCAGTGTTGGGGTCCTACTTCAGATCCTGGGAGATAGTGGATCCCAGAGACTTGAAGGATTCCACTACAGACACAGGGATATTGAGAATGGTGATGGGGCGGAGTCAAGGGGGTCCTCCTGAAGTCCAAAGTCATCTCCACAGTTTTGAGCGTGTTAAGCTACAGGTGGTTCTGACCACACCAGAGGACTTTCTGTCTGTAGGCAGACTCGTCAACTGTCCCGGATGAGGCCGATGACCGTAGTGTTGTCTGCGAACTTCAGTAGTTTGACAGATGGGTCTCTTGAGGTGCAGTCGTTTGTGTAGAAGGAGAAAAGCAGTGGGGAGAGCGCACACCCCTGGGGGGCGCCGGTAATGATTGTTCGGGTGCGGGACGTGAATTTCCCCAGCCTCACTTACTGAATCCTGTTGGTCAGGAAGTGTGATCTGCTGACAGGTGTAGGCTGGCAAAGTGAGCTTGATGAGTTTGGTGGGGAGGATGTCTGAAATGTCTGCGATGTTGACACAAAAAGCCAACATAATATATTTAATAATATCAAATGAATTCTTTTTCTGCTCAGTAGGACTTCCTGCTTCTAAATGTATGATGGGAATCTCAATACCAAACATGGATAGCAAGAGGAAGATGCGTGTTGCGTTTGAGCTGCTGCTTCATCGTAGATGATTGCGCCCGCGGCACCGTACCTTTTGGGTTCACCCCAATTCTACTGTCCCGAACAATCATGGGGCGTGCCACAAGTTTGTACATGAGCTCTGCCTTGACGATGGCAGGTTCCAGACTTTTGTTTGTCTTACCGAAGCAGAGTTTGAGTAAGTACTTGCAAGAGTGGGACCCCGGATTGTGAGACAGGAGACCCTGTTCCGTCGAGCAATTGGTCCAACCAAACGTCTCGTTATTTAATCTGGAAATGCAGACACCGCGATCATTTTTTTCTCCATGCTGGTTGTAGAATAGTGAGATAGTAGGTTATGGTAGGAACGTTTCACAGCAAAACCGCGAAGTAAAAACAGACAATTTTTGATTGGCTATTAAAATACTAAATTGCAGAGCCCGTAACACCGCTGTAACAGAATGCCTGTTTAACACTAACGTACACTGTTTACAAGTTCAAAACAATTTGCACAACATGGGTCAGTTAATTTTCAGACGTGTTCAAGACATGGCTGCTGTATGTAGCTACTGTACTAGTTAGATGGCTACATTGTTAACTGACAATGGAATTTAGGTGGATACAGTAACTGACAATTAAAACTGAAACAGGCAGTCAAAAGTCAAACGTGAGACGTCAGGCGACTGCATGTCGCGTGTCTTCTCATATAGGTAAGCTTTAATTAACTAGCAACGCACAGTCGGTGGTGTTAATGTTTACTTCGTGCTTGGTTACTGGCTAGTAGACTGAGTTCGCTAGCACAGATGCTAACTTGGCTACATGGCTGACACGATAAATAGTTCTAACTACTCACCGAGGACCAACACCATTTGACCGCACAGACAATAATAAACATGAAGGGGCTTTTCTCCGTCATCGTATTCCTCTCGATCTCGGGTGTCTGAACAAACAACACTTCGTGAAACAACCTTCGGCATGGTTTCAACACTATTAGCTAGATGGATCCGTCTTTTACTTCTTCTGCTTGTTCTGAGTTATTAACGGATCGCAACCAACTAAACAATGCATTTACCGCCACCTACTGTCCCGGAATTTGAGGAATCCATTGTCTGAATCTCAAATTGCATACTACACACTACGTACTACTTGTAGCCTACGTACCTTGAGGGTGATGATGAGGTTGGTATTGTTTAGTATATAGTAAGCTAGTATGCCAGTACTGGAACCAATTGGGTCAACATTAGATCACTTGTCGCGCATTTACATCATGCCAAGTGTTAATATTTAGCTAGACACCAATAAGCATTGTGTCAAACTGACTAATGTTTCTAATTAATTTTAATTCCACCACAAATAGCATGTATCTATAAAGACGAGCTTGCCACGGCCAAAGCTATTTAATTTCATGGCACAACAAGGTGCGTTTTTCTTTCATATGTGAATGACATTGATGCAATAACTATCAGTAAAGGGTGACAGAAACCCATCCTCTTTTACTGTGCAAGGGGTTGTGGTCTATATTACCCCAAAAAGCAGGTGGATGCATACTTTGAAAATCCACCAGAAGTGGTAGACCATCCGGGAACATTTGCCTGCTATTTTCAGCGTACTATGGTTTGGAATATACTAACCCTCTCAGACATTAATCTGACATGCTGTGTAGTATGCAAGTAGGTGATTTGAGATTAAGCCAGTGTTCCTCTTCTTCTGGTTGGCAGATCTCATCCAACTCAAGGTGCATATACCGCCACCTACTGCACTGAAGTGTGAGAACAGTCATTGCCTCTACTTCATACCCTCAATAATTCCTGAATTCCTAAAACAACTCCTTAATAACTACCTCCTTCCCTATCCCACCCCAAGGAACACCATACATGTCCCACCGAACAAAACACAACATACTCCAATGTTTCCAACACAAAATACTTGTCCCACAATCCTGTGTCACGTTTTCCCATGACTCTCAATATGGCGTTCAAACCTGTATGCCCATAACGCAATCTGTACCTGCTCCATACCACTTCCACTCTCCTACACTCCCCAATTCCCATCTCTGCCCTCATAGACCTATGTACTCTATAAAAAAATCTGCTACCCGTATCAACGACTTGACCTCCTTGCGAGGAGGATCCAGACAACTAGCTCCTGCTTCCTCGCAGCACTTTTCACAACCATATCAGCATCTTCATTTACCTCCATTCCAGCATGAGATGGAACCCAACAAAACCTCACTAACAACACCATTCTCTACAATCCCAGCCATAACCCCACCATCACACCCAAAAAGTCTTCCAAATTTGACCTCATGTTTCACAGAATTCAACACTGCCGTTGAGTCAGAACAAATTACCACCTAGCCTTGTTTCACATCCAATATGCCAATGCTACTTTGTCCAACCTCAATCTCAGTGGCTGTTCCCCTGTATCCACCTGCAACGCCACCCACACACAACCTCTAACCAAATACCAACCTGCTCTAGCCTCCGTGGCTCTATTAACCTTGCTCTCTTTCTACATCAAATGTATTTGTTTATTGTTATGTATTTCACATTTATTTTACCAGGTAAGCTGACTAAGAACCATTTCAAATTTGCAAAGACGACCTACCCAAACCGAGGTGAAATCAGTTTTACATTCGAGATTCAAGACATTGACATTCGTACCTCCGTTCAGGCTTCCTTCCACGTTTACAGACCTTGGTAAGAGAGTAAACCTCGTCTTTGGCGAAATGTAAGCAGAAGATCATAGTATTAAAAATAGAACCAATCCACATGCTTAATACAATACCATATTTCATATGGTCAAAAATGTATTGATTTATTAATCAAACCCGTTAAATTATATATTTAATCAATGGAAACATGTTTAATAATATATTCAATTTTTTTTTTTTAAATTGTCCTAGAAACCTCAAATCTGATGTATAGTATTCTAAGAATAGCTGTATTACATACTCAACCTGTTTCAGTGAAATAATAATTTTGGGTTTATAAGCTGTTAAAATGGCAAGGTGGTAAAAGCCACACAATACTTCAACGCTATTTGTGGTGGAAGTAAACTTAATAAAGCCATAATAGTCAGTTTAACACAATGTTTAATTGGTTCTAGCTAAAAATTCTAACTTGGTGTGATTGCATGGAAGACTTAATGTCACATAGTCGTCTCAATTTAACTCATCCTTTTTATATACTTACCTGAATGTGTATAGCACATTACCTGTCACAGGACTTAATGTTATTCCATCATGGGAATTCATAAAAAAAAAAAAATTGACCACTGCTTTGTGTGAATACATAATGAAAAACACAGATGTTCAGGTGAACAAATGCTTTTGCATACATCAATTATATTCCTAGTTAGTACGTGTTATTTCGTAATTGTTTATGCCTAAAAAGTATAGAAAATGGCTATTATTCTCCACAAACCTTCCTTTTGTGATGAGGACAGTGATATTTTGAAATGTACCTATTTCCAATGAGAATGTAAAATGTCCATCCAAGTCCATATCCTTGATGCTCATATTGATAAAATCAAGAAGAACATGGGAGCGTACTCAAAGTCGCAAGGCAAGCGCTTCAACCAGGATATACCGCACTTTGAATGCCGCTATCAAGGACAGTATAACAAGAACATGATGGGAGATTACATTTGGGGGCTGATTCGTGAAAGGTATTTGCAGCATAATCGTAAATCTTGAAAAACGACTCTCTTAAAAATCTTTTGTAGTCACTTTTGTATTACTTTAGTATAAATATATGTTAATTTGGATTAATATGTTGTTTCTTTTTGACTTTGTGAACAAAGGTGCCAATTTGCCCGTTTTCTCATTGGAAACAGGTCCAAAGTTTGTCAGGAATAATAGACATTCTATATACTTTTGAGGCATAAGAAATTAGGAAATAATAATTACTATCCAGGGAAAAGTAAATAAACATTTGTTACACAATGTCATTAAATGTATTGTGCAAATATATTATTATTAAATAACTTTTAATAATTCAACAATATTTCAATGTTTATTAGTCGTGTACTCTTTTTACAGAAAGAGCAGTATAATACAAATATATAGTCAATTTAGAGTAAAGAGTATACAATGTGATTAAGAAAATAAAGAAAAGAGTTAAAATGAAAGTTAGGAATTATTGTTTCTATGTAAATCCATCCGTAGAATGGTTTGTTAATTTCTGCGAAAATTCTAAACTTCACTGTAGTTCAGGAAATGCTTTTGTTTAATGGTCTCTATGCATTTGGCTGCCACGGATTTACGTATACTATCTTATGTAGTCCCCTGAGACCAGGTTGATGTATTATTAATACTATGCATGTGGTAGTTCAATTAACATGCAATATTGCAAGCTTGTAGGCTATGTATCTAATTATTCTAATTAACAGAAAATATATTTGGAGAAGATGGTGAGTTTAGCACATTTGGTGTGTGCAACCTAGCGCCGCATAAATTACGTAAATGTATACTATTACTTGTAAACTGCAATTATGTTCACATCAGCAGTGCGACTACACTGCTGATATGAACATACTTCTGAAGTACATCCAATGCCCTTCTAGTTCTCATCATGCTGCTTGCTCAACAAGGAAATAAACACCTGAAAGCTTACACGTGGAATTAACTCACTGTCCCGCCTTCAACCTCGATTGAGCGCACAGCCACTCAAGCTGCCAAAGGTAGTCACTAGGTGCAGCGAGGCAAGGCCACCATATTTGATTACTAACCCTCCAATCCAGATGTTGTTTGCCACTGTCTGTGGAACCTAAAACATTTTAAAAACATTATGGGTGTTGGTGGGGAGATTACTTTTCAATAAGCATTCAAGCTCTTGTAATTATGTCAATTTCGGGGAGAAAATTCTGTGTGTACCACCTTTAATGTGCAGTGTGGTTAACCATTCAGACTTAAAAAGATCAAGGACAAAAGGAAAAGACAGATTTACAGGAAGTCCGGAGTGGAGTCCATCGTTGATTGTTAAAATAGAGATAAACACTTCAGTAAAACAAACAGTGAATGAGGATACACAGCTGAAGCAAGGCCAGGACATGTACATACTTTTAAGTCATAACCTAGCCTACCACCCACTAAGGTGCCTAAGTCAATCAAATGTTTACAGAACAATGTGCTTTCTGACCATGGATTACAAGGTCTGCTCAAGAAAAAAATATGACAGTTTTTTAGTATAATTTAAATGTATGTAAACTAGATTTATCTATGTGCTGTAGTTGTCGATTAATGTTCTTTTTTATGTCATGTTTATGTCAATGTTTTGTGTGGATCCTTGGAAGTGGACCATCCTAAATGAAAATAACTAAATCATAAATCCTGAGTATGTTATAAACACTATGGCTAGTTCTGAAATTTGAGACACATCTAATCACAATTCAATTATATATTAACTCTGAATTTATCATAAAAAAATAGCATATAGTACAAACATAGATGGTTGCAAAACAGCTCTCCTGAGTCATCGTGTAAAGCAGGTTGCACCTTAAAACATTCCATGTGATTTTAGCATCCTCACTTTTATCTGGCTCCTTTCACAGTAGCATTACGGTAACTGATATTTAAGCAAAGTGTTGTACTCAACTAACCTTGTCTTTAACAACATTTGATATTTTTTAAAGAAATGTCATTTTTTATTTTCTTCTGAGCACTTTCGAATATGTTAGTGTTAGTTAATACATATGGTTTAGAATAGATCTCTAAATATTGCTAATAATTCCACAGTGTCTCCTAAGTGGTCATCACTGTCACATGCAATTCCACACCCTGGCAGTCCCCTGTTGATTACACCATGGAGGGTGTCATGGAAATATAACATAATTATGGCACACTAAATTCAAGTCCTTTTTAGCCACTGGTAGCATGTGTTTGAGTTTGCCTGTCAGGCCGTCTTAGAACTTATAGTTTTGTCTCGGTTCCCACTGCTGTCAGCACACAGAAGGAGTCCCGTATCCGAGCTACTTCAACTGCACAGAGGTGGCCAAACACTTTGTTGTACCACTCAGGAGATCGTCCCCTGAAAAATAACAACACAAGGTCAAATAAGACATTCTGTCCCAATTATACACTTCTATAGCCAAAGGATATGTAAAAGGTATTTACATTTACTGTGTTCTTCTTTCAGCAAAACAATGCTGCATAATTATATATTTTAATGAAAAGGTGCAAATAAATTACATGAGCTCTTGGTGAGAATGTTGTGGATTTAATCAGTTAGTTATCAAACTCTCACCCAAGAATACACTTTTATTCCTGAAGGAAATTTCCATGGTATTTTTATTTTGATTCTCCTTTCAGGAAAAGCATGTGAATAGGTGCAAATATATTACTTGAGCTTTTAGTCAATGTGTAGGGGATTTAACGTTTAGCTATCAAACTAATACAAAAGTGTGTAATGGATATGAATACATAGATTCATTATTGGTTTCCTACCTGAGATCTGCTCTGCAGTAGTGTGTCAGCCTGGACCGACCGATCCCAGAGGACTCAATTAGGACACGTGAGGTCAGTAGCACTGCCCGTAGCCCTGCTTCCAGGTGATTGTTGTCATGGTCCACAGAGGAAGATACTAGCAGACACAGGCCACTAGACAGGTCACAACACCACCGCCTAATTAGGAGAGAAATACATCAAAAAATAACATTAATTACATTTTTGGTGTCAGATAACAGCATGAGACTTTTTTTTCTCAATGAGCCAACATGTTGATTATCTCCTCAGAAAAGGGAACAGCTATGCTTGGATTCTTCCATTTACCCATGCCTCCCAAAAAAGCAAAACAAACAACAAATTGTGTCTGCCATATGTACCTCAGCACCACAAAGTCCCTGCGTGGATGAGGTGCCATGCAGTCTGTGACATAATGGTAAACCTCTGTGTTGTTCTCTAAAGCTTCGATAACACAGCTGTGTAACAGGTCGTCATCCCACAGGTGGCGCTCTCGCATAACTCTGTGCAACACAGTCTGAGGCGGTGCCTCAATCTCAGTGGTCACTTTCCAAAGACGGATGGGATGGCCGTCACCTACCTGCGGAGAGGAAATGGACTGTGAGCTTATGGTTCAGGACTGACAAGCTAGCTAACATGCCTTCGTTTCAAAATAGACAGAATTGATTAATTTGTTGATCTGCAAACGATAGCAAAATTGTTAATAGGAACCAGATTCATATCCAAGAAATAAGAATTCCTCAAAAATGTATTATTATGAATCACAAACTCATTCAAGGGTTTCTTTCTTTTTACAATTTTCCATATTGTATAATATTATTGAAGACATCAAATTCTGAAATAAGACATATGGAATCATGAAACAACCAAAAAAGTGTTAAAGAGATCCAAGATACATTTTATATCGCAGATAATTTAAAGTAGATCACAGCTTTACACCCTCTCTCCATTTTCCCAACCAGTTTCATGGGTAGTCACCTGAAATTCATTTCAATAATTAGATGTGTATCATTAAAAGTTAATTAGTGGAATTTCTTTCCTTCTTAATTACCATTGCAATTTCACACAGGAAACCAGAGCGGTCATTGGTGAGCAACGTATCAGCTGACACCGGGGATCGCTCCTATCACAATATCAAATTTCATACTGACTATTTAATAGTCAGGTTAGTCACTCAGTCTGATGTGTTCTGGTCTTACTAGCATGCAGGTGTGAAACCATTCACCATCATATACCATCATATCATATACACCATCCTGTGTTGGCAGTTACCCCATGGGAGAACCTAAAGCCAAGACCTGTAAAATTATTATGAATGTCTCCAATAAATGGTTAAACTAATACATGACATTTTCTTAAATTCATTTGAGGCAAAAAGTTGTGATGTGACAAGTTAGTGTTATTACGAAGACCACAATTATGTCTGAAGTGTAGTAGTTAATATTATGGCAAGAACAACTCAAATAAGCAAAGACAAACTTAAGCACTACTTTAAGACATGAAGGTCAGTCAGCACAACATTTTAAGTACTTCGAAAGTTTCTTGAAGTGCAGTCTCAAAAAACATCACGCACTGTGATTAAATTGTCTGTCATGAGAAGTGCCACAGGAAAGGAAGACCCTGAGTTAGCTTTGTTGCAGAGGATAAGGTCATTAGGCTTACCATTCTCAGAAATTGGCATGTAACCACACCTCATATTGCAGCCCAAATAAATGCTTCAGGTTTCAAGCAACAGACCCGTCTCAACATTAACTGTTCAGAAGAGACTGCATG
Organism: Esox niger; assembly: GCA_016801105.1. NCBI lineage: Eukaryota > Metazoa > Chordata > Actinopteri > Esociformes > Esocidae > Esox > Esox niger. The sequence goes on from JACXGJ010000340.1 coordinate 52,431, forward strand.
AATCAATTAATGGCCTTAATGGTCAAATTCCTGCAAATAAACCACTACTGAAGGACACCAACAAGAAGATGTTTGCTTGGGCCAGACAATACAATAAATTATGATTATGACAAGGGGAAGTCAATCCTGCAAAAGGAAAGATTCAAGCAAATCAACCAACAGTCAAATTATTCTATTTCTTTATAATTTCTCAAATATTAAAATGTCATAATGATTTGCACCCTTGTTTTAGCACTTTATGCACTCTCTACTTGCACTCAATAAAGGCTTTTTCATGTCAGTATTAAACTTAAAAAACGTTTAAAGACCTCTATCAGGCAAGGTACCACAGTTCACTGGTTTTTAACTTCTTAATTACAATATTCCTAATTGTGGTAACTGGTATATTTCGTTTTTTTTACAAAATAATGTTGCACCTACTGGCAAACAATCATTTGTGTATTTTCATTTTTGTTCTTTTTCCCATGGTGACAGAAAATTGCTAAATGTGTTTTCATACACATTATCTAATTTTAATACACCAGTGAAACATGAATCCATGGAAAGCCGGTTGGCAAGGGAATGTGTTGGCGTAAAGTATGTACCAGCAAAAATGCCCTAATGTGATACGTTTTAGAACAGTTTGGTAAGAGGTGTGAAGAGGAATCATGTCTTAACGATTTACTGAAGTTGTACCTTATTTTTGTTGCATTAAATATAAATTTACTTGTGTTTATTAATCTGCTAACTTCTCAAGAGTGCCCATCAGTGTTTCCTCTGGAATGTTCTGTTGCTGTAGAGGGACTTTCCATGTGGGGGGTCTTTTATTGAGGGCTCATTTTACTTCATAATCAATGTGTTTAATTCACATTACATTTAGCAGTCTAACCTTTTACAGTTTTTTACATACATTTATGCCAGTGTCACGGAAGATAAATAAGAATATACAATAAATCAAGTCACTTGATAGATCAACATTAGTTTCACTAAAATGTACTAAGATTAGCAAAAGTTACGGAGGTCGTCTTCTGAACCCAATTTCAGTCATTTTAAATGTAGTGCTACCACTCGTGGATGGGACAATACCGATCATATATAGCAATACAAAACCATATGTTCTGTAGTAGAGAAGTACGGATTAAAACAACTAGATCAAAGCCATACTAAGGGTATTTCCACTTGTGAAGTATTATATAACCATGGTTTAAATCTGTCAATTTCAAGCCACTTTTGGTCAAATTCAGTCTGCCGAGGATTGTTCTCTTCTCTCTTCCATTTCCTCATCCTTATGCTTTCCTCTCTCCTATCTCCTTTGTTCTATTCTGTTCTTTATCCTGTCTCACTATCAAGATTATGCCTCTTCCCTGCCTGGTCAACTAATGCATACACTTTTTATAAAAACACTAACTGAGATTCAACCTTATAAAATATTCCTTGATTTTATTAAGGTAATAAGATAGCTAAGGTTTATAGCTGCTTGTAAAATCACACACATTTTCCTGTGCTTAACTACCACAGTAACAGCTGACATCGGAAGTATAGAAAACTTCATTTAATTGAAACTGTCATTAATCTATTTGTAACATGACACTCTTCCTTCTCCCCCTTTCATTTGGGCTGCTGCAGCTTAAAATATATTTTAATACCAGATAAAACTGCTCTTGTTGCATGAGCAAACAGCCGACCTGGCAAAATAGTAGTTGCTAGCTAGCTTGGTATGCCTAACATCAGAGTTTCTATCTCAATAGAGCTGTAGATACAACAGTGGCAGCAATATCGATACATCTAAATGTGGGGAGAATATTGTGTTTGGTTGAATACCTAGCAATATAGGTAAACCATCAACCGGTTTATTGAACACAAATTTCTCCAATGACTCCAATAACTCCCCTACAGTACCTCAGTGTGTACACTGAAGTGATTTGTGTTTCGTGCAGCAGGAAGAACAAATGTTTCTTGCTCCACTGGTCTGCATAGAGCATTCTGGATTCAATGGCTGGCTCCAACAATGAGGACAGAGCAGTTAGTGTTTTCAATTTACACATGCAAAAAGAGTACAACAAGCTCAATAACATAAAAAACATTGTTGTACCCCTGCCGATTATATACCAAGTACATTAAATTCATTTATAACAAAACTATATTTTGTTTCTTTTCTTGCTGTGGCAACAAGGATTTTGCCGTGATAGAGCACCCCTGCAATGTTTGTGAAGGTGACATACTGTATATTTGACTGCATACAGTGTAATTTCTTTCTTCTTCCTTTCTGTCATGACTGTCTATTCCCTTTCTCAGTTTTGGTTGTTCATTTTATCTTTTTTAAAGACCTGTGGCGTGGGGGTGCCAAAGTGGAGCTTCAGTGCAGTGCCACCGTACCCTTAAGGCATCTCAGAGAACAGTGGGTCTGCTAACCCTAACCCTAAACCCTAAATGCAGCCCAAATCAAGAGTACTGACAAGCCACACCTGGAGTTCATAAGGACTCATCAGGGCAAGGATAAAAGGGACTCCCAGATGGGTATGGGGAGGAGAGTCAGGAAATGCTGGCTGTAGCTTTGTGTTTCTATATGTTCCAGAAAGTGAAGGCGATACAGACTGAGATGACTGCCAGAAGACAGGTTCCATTGCTGCGGCGCCTGCACCCCAGCAACCCTCGTAGATCCCCTTGGTCGCTGCCTTATAATCTTTTCCCTTTTTAGTTTGTATTCAGAATAAATGCCCTAGGGGTTCCCAGCAGCTTCACGTCAGGCCTCTGTTCTTCACTGCCACAACTTGTACTGGTGACATGATGCTATCACCACTGTACTTGGACTAACATCTCTGTTAATCTCTTTAATGTATTAAAATTGACCAAAACTTGTAGTTTGTAGATTAGATGTCAGTTTTTACCAAGTTGTCTTTCTGTGAACAGCCTTTGTGGCAAACAGAATTGCTATGGCTAGAAACACTTCTGCCTGAGGTAAAAAAAATATTGGTATCTACTCTCTTATGATTGATCTGTGTAGTACATTGTTTTTTTGAAAATGCATTAGCATCACTACGCAGCAGCGTTACTAACTCATACCTTCTTGTATGACAATTCTGTGTTCTCTGGGCTCTGGGCACTGTGCCATCCTTTGGTCTTTTCTGTTGCTTCCCTCAGTAGAGCCTGGATGTTATCCTCCAGGTAGGCTCTGTAATCAACAGGCTCACCCTTCATGTTCAGGCCCATGCCATGGAGAGGGAGTGGCTGGGCATCTGCTGCAACATAGGAATTCCTTGACTGCAACATCATCTCATGAGGGATCTGTCACCAAATAACAATTTGGGTACTTTTTTAATGAAATACAGAGATTTATATTTAGCATTTGTCATGTACAATACTGGCCATCTAAGAAAAGAGTTTCATATTTGTGCAGTAAGTTATTTGACAATAAAACAACACTAGACATCTTTAGAATAAATACAAAAAAATACAAATACAACCCCATTTAAAAGAATGTGTAAGGAAAAGAAAAACATAATGAAATGATTTGGACTATATTCAATAGAACATGGTACAAAGACAGCATATCAAACGTTGAAAAATGTATGCCCACTATGAATTTGATGCCAGCAATACATTTAAAAAAGTTGGGACAGGCGATATAAGACTGGAAAAATTGTGTAATTCTAAAAACCTGATGGAACACATCACAATTAAGTAGGTTAATTGGCAACCAATCAGCAACATGACTGGGTATATAAAAGCATCCCAGAGAGGATGACTCTTTGAGAAGTGAAGGTGGGGAGGGATTCATCACTTTGTGAAAGACTGCGTAGGCAAATAGTGCAATAATTTCTCAATGTAGAATTGCTAGGAGTTTGGGGATCTCATCATATACAGTTAGGTCTGGAAATAATTGGATACTGACACAAGTTTTGTTACAGTTAAATAATGAATACGGGCTGAAGGTGCAGCATTTAACATTTAAAATATATGATAATAACTCTTATATATCAGTTAACGGCAGAGTGTCAGGACTGACACTATCTCTAGTGCCATGGTGGCAAGTAAAATGTAGGCCGGGACGTTTGTAGGCATGTACTCCCTCGAAAGTGTGTGAAGTGAAGGACAATGACAAGCTTTGTTTTGGTTCATGTAGCCTACGACTGAACACTCCAGAAATTAAAATATTCGGAAGCAGCGCGAGAATAAAACAAAAGAGGGTACATTTTTCAGAGAGCTGAAGTTTATGTGAACAGTGATGCAGAGTTGGTAACCTTTCTACTAGTAGGTTACATCGCGCAATTAACTAGTTGGCTAGACAGTCAAGGAAATCTATATGAAATCCTATATCAAACAAGTATGGGAATACATTTCATTTTCAAAACTACAGCAGTTGGTCTCCTCAGTTCCCGAACACTTCCAGAGTATTGTTATAAGAAGGGGAGATGCAACACAGTGGTAAATATGCCCCCGTGCCAAATATGCCCCTGTGCCAATTTTTGGCATCAAATTCAAATTGGGTATGTATTTTTCCAAAAACAATAACATTTATCAGTTTCAACATTTCATATGTTGTCTTTTTACTGTTTTCAGTTAAATATAGGGATAAATAATTTGGACATGTTTGCATTCTGTTTTTATTTGCATTTTACACAGCATGCCAACTTTTTTGGAAATGGGTTTTTTCAATAAAAAGGTAGCTGATATCTCATGAGTTGAGTAGAAGCAATGTTAAACTTAGAAGTTGGAGAGTTCATAATTTGGCCACCACTTGAATTTCCTTCTGACCTGCAAGGAAGTTAGCTTTAATTACTGTTAATCAGATGTATTGTGTCTTCCATCTTCAACATGCCCAGTTTCTTTACATTTCTTAATGAAATTTCTTCTACCCATCTCACAATATATCAATTACATTTTGGAGAACAGAACAAGTAAATTTTATTAATATTATTAACTAACGTGTATTCATTTTTTTATTAGTGTGTATCGACTATCTACTAACATTTACCCTATCCCTAATTCTAATGCTATATTGTGTTTTTACAAGCAAATACCAATGTACGGCAAAGGTAAATGTTGCTCTGAAAGTTAATGCTCTTCAGAGTAAACATAAGTTACGTCAATGTCTGCATGTATTCTGAGCAATACCTGGAATAATTTTTTGCACTCCACAATCATGTGGCTGAGTCCTCGAGTGGCAGCCATGTTCTCACTCAGGTCTTTATGGTCTAGTTTTCCCCCTGCCCCCCTACGGTGGATTAATCTGGCATAAAGATAGAAAACAGCAAGCAAACATTACAATCATCTAGGCTTTGAGTTCAACCATTGTACAATGTTGTCAATATTGATCATTTTGGTTAAGAAACAGTCAAGTGCCAAAAAGATTGTCCCACACAGTCCTGAGACATTGTTTGTTTATAGTCTTGATTTGACACATCCAGGATAGCAGTAGAGCCACTAAATGAATAATGTCTCCTAAATGTGATGAATGTAGGCGTATAAGAGAATAAACCGAATGTTGCAGTGAATATGACAAGAGTCCGAAACATTGAGTACAATTTCCAACGTCATTAAGTGCCATGCAGCACACAATTAAATACAAGTATAAATGCAATGTCACACAATCAGGCAGATCCATGCATATCAATACATACCTAGGAGAGGTGCCCTCTTTCTTGGAGACATTAAGGTGCAGGATGGAGGGGGCCAGGCACACAGCCAGGTTCCCAGCCGTCATCTGGTTCTCCTCAGCGGATGCAATGTCACTGAGAAAGTAGAGCAGCGTCTGTAGAACCTCTCGGTTCTCGTCAGGCAGGAGGATGACAGCAGCTTGGGCTGCTTGAAGATGTATATCCTTAGGGACACCTAGGACATATACAAGAGATACATCACCAACTGTGGAATCTCTGTTGTTCTGATGCATAAGATGGTAATGTGACCAAGAACAGTCAGAAAGTCCCTATTTTGTTCGTTTTATGGTACTGATGAAAATAATTATGATATTTGTATGCACTAGGTAATCATAGCAGTAGAAATTCCATATATTATAACCAGACTTAAAATCTAGAAGATTACTTAATGCCATGTTTGAAAAATCCCATCTGTAGTCAGTCATAGAGTACAGTATAGAGTATCAAGCTAATTGACATTTCAAAGGAGACACTAGTCAATGATAATGCACTGAGGAGCAACTTGAAGCAGAGACATGGGAGTTCAAAGCTTCCCAGGGTGGGTGGATGGGGAGCATTTGGCACTACTGACTCACACTGGTAGATCTGTAGGAAGGTTTCAGTGAGCTTGGTAGTGAGAACGGGTTCAGGCAGGTCTCTGAAGTACTGCTTTAGCAGGTCTGCCACATCATAGGCTGACTGGCCCTCATAGCTCACATGGTCTGGAGAGTTTTCATTCAGCTGACGCAGAGTCTGGATCCTTGACTTCACCCCAGATTTACGGAAAATGCCAACCTTCCCATGAATCAGAGTGAAAAACATTTGTAATTGTCAATGGTGTATTAGCGTCATTCATGCATTTTATTGTTCTATAATTCTTTATATAATGTTCATATCATCAAGTACCTTGAATCTCAATACAAAGGAAGTTACATCGGGAGCGGAACTCATTAAATGAATATGGTTATTCTCACACTGTAGCATGAGGCAGCACAATCATTTTAAGGGGATGAGCGTGTCTGTACCTTTTCTAGACATTGGCTGCGGAGGTAGCGCATGGCCTGCTGAATGCTTTGTGGTAGTGGTTGACCACTCCTTCGGACATTGATGATTGGTGGGACACCAAAAACCCGCTTGTCCCTGTAGTCAGAAACCTTACTCCTCTTCATGAACTTAGGAATTGACCTGCCCAAAAATTGGTGTAGATTCAATCTTTTGATGTGGAGATCAGAATATACTATACTATCTGGGGTGGGTGAATTGGTCGTTGTTATACAGAGTGAAATAAATACAAAACAAAAAATGTCAGGTTAAGTCATTATTTTACACTTGGGACAAGAGTATCCATTTAGCCTGATGTTTATTCCTATGTTTTTTCCAGTGAGACATTAGTGAGAGTAGTTAAAATAAGCTGACTGTACATTGTTGATCAGGTGAGAGGAATGATAATTTACTTCTGGCATTTGAGGCAGAATAGAATAGATAATATAAATATTTCACCACTGTCAAGTTCCCTATAGGTCCACTCACCAGCTCCAGCCATGTTTGTTGGCTTCACAGTACTTCTCCATGATAGCAGTGAGCCGGAGCAATGAGAACTTTTGCAGCAGGTTAAGTTGAGCGGCTGACTGGCGGTTAATTTCCTGGGATGCTGAAGTTAGGCTCGGCCTGTGAGAGTTCTGGAAACTATGCCATCGTAGCTTTCTAGAGAGAGGGGTAATGTATTGGTTAAAACTGTTTTGTGGGAGTCCCAAAAGTGTTTCTGTAGATGCTCTACAGATTATCTACCCACTAACAGTATCCTTTGACCTATTTACTAAAACTAACCCAACCCTTAACCTTTATCCTAACCATAACTCTGACCCTAATCCTTATTCTAAACCCATATTTAACAAGCAGTTAGTGATCAACAGATCGTTTGTTAACAGTACAGCTACCAAGAGAAAATACATAGATGGCAAAGGGGACTCAAAATAAAGTGTGACCATGTATGGGTAATAAAGGTGAATGACAGAAATGTGTGGTGTATACTAAATACAAATACATTGATATATGGAATCATAATGTAATGGACCATTAGTTATTATTTAAACAGGATGTATTATTTAACAAATTCCCCTCATAACAATGATGTTGATGTTGTTTCAAAACTAATCATATACATTTTGTCTACATGAAACTGCACTTCTACTACAGCCATTGTACTTTCTAGAGCGTATTTAATAGTCTTGAGGAGGATGTGCTCTGGAGGACTTTTTTTATTTGGTGAAGGCAAGGATTTTTTAAAATGTTTTTGTGAAAAGTAAGTACACTCCCTGGAAACTTTTGTACACTCCCTGGAAACTTTTACCTTTACCATTACATTAAATGGACATTATTTTAATCAGGTGCACTAAAACAAGATTACATGGTTTAGTTCAGTTTAACTTCAGAGGGTCCAGCTCTCCATGAAGTTTAGAGTCTGTGAGGGAGTCTCATTACTTCATTACTTCTTATACTCAATCACGTTAATGACTTGTTGCCAATTGAACTAATTAGTTGTGAGATTTTCCACCAGGTTTTTGTTTTAGCATTAAACAACTTTTCCTGTCTTCTGTTTCCTCTCTACCAGCTCTTTTGAAACATGTTGCTGGCATCAATTTCAAAGTGGGCAAATCTTTTTTGAAAGACAGTAACATTCTCTGACAACATTTGATATTTTGTCTTTTTACTATTTTCTATTTAATATACTGTTTAAATTATTTGCATATCACTGCATTCTGTTTTCTTTTACATTTTACATAGCTTCCCAACATTTTGGGAAACAGGGTTGTACATAGGATACTTAGTACCACCAAATTCACCCAACTACTGGAACTATGTGCTCTGGACAGATTAGGCAAAGGTGGAGTTATTTGCTACAAGGCCAGAAGCAATGTTATGCAAAAATGAAACACTGCCTTTCCACAGAAGAACTTCATACCAACCATAAAAGCATGGAAACCGTGGCATTATGGTTTGGGGCTACTTTGCTGCCTCTGGGCCTGACCAACTTGTCATCACTGAGTCAAATACATATTGCTGAAGCTGAACCAAACAAGTATACACACAAGCAAAGCTAAAAAAGCGATGGCAAAAAAATGATCTGCTGTTGTGTGACTTCAAGCAGACTGTGCATGCAAGAAAGCTCTCAGAAATGACAGGTGGAGCAGAACTGTAAATAAAAGAGGGCCAAAATTCTTCCCAGTTGATGTAGGATACTGATAGACAGTTACAAGGAATAGCTACATGACATTATTTTCCACCAGCTATTGAAGCCAGGGGTAAACTTACTTCTACCACACTACAAAATGTTTTTGATTAATATATAATTACAGTATATCAGTATAATCTTTTAGTGACATTTGGTACATTAAGTTACATTAATCTTTCAGTAATGTAGAAATTAAGATCAGTTATTCTTGCCAAATATGTAAAAAGAAATTATACAACTTTCCAGGTGTTTTACTATTCTTTCACATGACTGTATAAACTGCAATAATGTATGTTTACCTGCTTGGTCTGGTTAAGGAAGCACCCACTCCTGAGTCCCTCCTTTCTCTTGACTCCTCATCCTCGACTTCATTCAAGGAGTTCCCTGTGCTGTCGTAGTCACTGACTGTTGTGCCTACATCTGAAATAGACTGCTCCTCAAAATGGAGGCTAGAGGAGAATGTTGTTTCTTTGGTCTGAATAGTGTCCTCCTCCTCTCTCACATGCCTGTCACTGAGTTCTTGACACACGTTCTTGGACCACTGGTCAATATTCTTTTGAAGGCCATGGACATGTTGAAGGATATCATCCAGATGCTCAAATATATTTTCTCTCAACTCGTCTGTACTGCCACTAGCCTCAGGCACGTTGTCATAGATACTTCCTATGGAGGAACAAGAGTTCCTTATTCTAGGAAACATGTTGAATTCTTCAGATTCGTGACTGCTGCCCAGGGAGATGTTGACATCCTCTGTTTGCCACACATCCAGCTTGTGAGATGTTGAAGTAGTGCACAGGCTCTCAATGGAGAGGGACTTGGGGAATGTGCCTGGCTTGTGGTCCACTGGCAGATGAACGAGACGATCTACTGCATTTTTGTAGCCACTTTTCTGACAAGCCTGATTACAGCCCTTCAACTCTGCCATGTCATAGTCCTCTAGATAGAGCCAACTTTTCTTTGCCTTACCTCTGTCCACTACTGGGGACCTACAGGCTGTACTCCGACATATTGTATGGGCTTTTCTGGTGTAATTCACACTGCTCTCTTCTGTATTGTTTTTTTTTAAACCAGGTAAACTTTCATTAGGAGTGCAATGCAAACTACCCCGGGTTAGAGGGAGCTGAAGGTTAAAGGTCATAACTTGGCCATCTGTCTCTTCCCTCTCTTTATCCTTTTGCTTGAACAACTCCATTTTCCTCAAGAAGGTATTGGAACATCTCTTGGTCTTCTCCCTGCTGACAGGAAGAGTAACCAGGTCTTTGGGAGATGCAGGCTGATCCTCACCACTCAGTGTCCAGGATCTATGGGAGTCATGGTGGGAGTTGTGTGTATGAGGCTCTGCCATGCTGTTGGACTGAACACAGGGGCTTCCCCAGCTAGATGTGGTTCCTCTGGCACTTTCCACACTCAGGCTACTGCTGCTGTGGGCAGAGCTGGCCTCCATGTTGCTAACATCACTCAGAATGCTTTCACTACTAGCTGATGCCTTCATGGGGAGCAGGGTGGTGGAAGAGAGTATCTCCACACTTGGGGAGATGTGTGGGGAGAGGGTACGCAGTCGTGCCCACGTCTTACTCTCTCGCTGGAACGCCCAGTGGTCACTGATGGCACACAGGTCATCCTCCTCAGAGTCTTCACTCTGCATCAAATGAGAGACACATTTTATAGTGGTTATTGAAGAATTGACTTCACCATGTACAATTAAATATTACAGGGCGCTGTATATTTCCTTGGAATATGCACCTACTGTAATTTCCCGTGTATAAACTGCAGCTAATATACAGATTTTGAAAATAATATGATTCAATTGGCTTTACAGGGTTTTCAAAAAAAAAATATATTCTTCAACAAATGTATTTTGGTTGTGCCCTGTAACAGATTTAATACTAATGTATAATGCAAGTACAAGTCATAATTCTCCTGGTTTATACGTATATGGAAGTGATTAATACATGTTTTTTTATACACACAAAGCTATAACATTTATGGTGTGGCTTGTGTACAGTGTGGGTTATAAATGGGGAATTACAATAAATCTATTACTGTGTACCTCATAATTGTACTAACTTTAAAGTAGAAATAATTTTCATTCTGCACATATACATCTTTTCATATACTACTAGATTTTTCTACTTAAGCACACACATGCTCCTTGCAAAGGTCAGTTTAGAGCCCTGTATAAAACAATGATAATATACTAGGTCATCCACTACACTCAGATAATCTGTGAAAGTCAGAGACATAACAATTTTCACTACATCCTGTACTTGACATGCACAAAACAAACACTGAGGCAGACAGATCATTTCTTATCACCTGTTTGCGCTGAAAATGGACCTCCAGTCTCATAGTAGCACTCTTGTTCAAGATTAACAGCCTCCTACAGGGAAATGAAAAAGAATCAATGAAAACACAAGGGATTTAGCCGTGGTTTTGCTTAGTTCACAAAAGCACTGCTAATCAAGGTTGCCATCTATAAAACCAATTTATCTCTGATAACAGCTAAATTGCATAGTCACCCAATTCTCAACAATGTCAACCTAAAAAGGGGACATGTCATTGGTTAGATAGGTCTTTCAGCTTTTAGGTGTTGATAAGGGAAGTAGGCCTACCACTTCCCTTATTAACGATGTTCCAGTCCTGTTCGGATCTCCACATATTTTAGGTGAGGACAATAATATTCTTGGCATTGTATACATTATGCCAAAAAAATATTATTAAAGAAAGCATAAATACTATATAGTAATATAACACAGGCAGGCTGGCTTTGTGGGCAGTCAGTTTTAACATTATTCTATCGCTTAGTGATTTTCACAGCAAGTCAGTAGTTGTAACACAGGGTTAAAGGACTGGATTTTATGAATTTTACAAAAACAGGGTAATTTAGCAAACATGAGTCAAAAAGACTATATTGAACTGGTTTGTGGTAAAATTTTTCACGTTTCAGTGGTTAAATTGAAGACAGTAATTTGTTTTAGATTTACCTGTCATTCGTTTGAATTTTATAATGAAGCGCACCTCTTCACTTTCCAAAAATATTTGTATACTAAGAACATATACATACATGTCCAAAAGGATGTTACTCTTTAAAAGCAAAAAAGAATATAAATAACTACAAAACTGTGCTATATTTGTATACAGAACAATTATTTATTGTAACAGATTTCTTGTATATTGTAAACTGATAAGGAAATGTTGCATGAATTCATAAAGGAAATGCACTGAATATACAGTGGCGAGAACAAGAATTTCATAAAATGCTGATTTGGCAGGTTTTCCTACTAACAAAGCATGTAGAGGTCTGTCATTTTTACCATAGGTACACTGCAACTGTGAGAGACGAAATCTAAAACAAAAATCCAGAAAATTACATTAGATTATTTTTTAATAATTAATTTGCATTTTATTGCATGACATAAGTATTTGATCACCTTCCAAACAGTAAAAATTCTGGCTCTCACAGACATGTTAGTTTTTCTTTAAAAAGCCCTCCTGTTTTCCATTCATTACCTGTATTAACTGCAACTGTTTGAACTCGTTACCTGTATAAAAGACACCTGTCCACACACTCAATCAAACAGACTCCAACCTCTCCACAATGGACAAGACCAGAGAGCAGTGTACGGACATCAGGGATAAAACTGTAGACCTGTACATGGCTGGGATGGGCTACAGGACAATAGGCAAGCAGCTTGGTGAGAAGGCAACAACTGTTGGCGCAATAATTTGAAAATGTAAGAAGTTCAAGATGATGGTCAATCTTCATCGGTCTGGGGCTACATGCAAGATCTCATCTCGTGGGGCGTCAATGATCATGAGGAAGATGAGGGATCAGCCCAGAACTACACAGCAGGACCTGGTCAATGACCTGAAGAGAGCTGGGACCACAGTCTCAAAGGAAACCATTAGTAATACACTACACAGTCATGGATTAAAATCCTGCAGGGCATGAAAGGTCGCCCTGCTCAAGCCAGTCCAGGCCCGTCTGAAGTTTGCCAATGACCATCTGGATGATCCAGAGGAGGATTGGGAGAAGGTCATTTGGTCTGATGAGACAAAGGTATAGCTTTTTGGTCTAAATTCCACTCGCTGTGTTTGGAGGAAGAAGGATGAGTACAACTCCAAGAAAACCATTCCAACCGTGAAGCATGGAGGTGGAAACATCATTCTTTGGGGATGCTTTTCTGCAAAGGACAGGACGACTGCACCGCATTGAGGGGAGGATGGATGGAGCCATGTATCGCGAGATCTTGGCCAACAACCTTCCCTCAGTAAGAGCATTGAAGATGGGTGGTGGCTGCGTCATCCAGAATGACAACAACCCGAAACACACATCCAGGGAAACGAAGAAGTAGCTCGGTAAGAAGCATCTCAAGGTCCTGGAGTGGCCTAGCCAGTCTCCAGACCTGAACCCCATAGTAAATCTTTGGAGGGAGCTGAAAGTCCATACTGCCCAGCGAGAACCCCGAAACCTGCAGGATCTGGAGAAGGTCTGTATGGAAGAGTGGGCCAAAATCCCTGCTGTAGTGTGTGCAAACCTGGTCAAGAACTTCAGGAAATGTATGATCTCTGTAATTGCAAACAAAGATTTCTGTACCAAATATTAAGTTCTGCTTTTCTGATGTATAAAATACTTATGTCATGCAATAAAATGCTAATTCATTATTTAAAAATCATACAATGTAATTTTCTGGATTTTTGTTCTAGATTAAAAAAAAAACCCGGCAATATCAGCAGTGTATCAAATACTTGTTTTCCCCACTGTATATTAATTAGTATATATATATATATATATATATATATATATATACACACATTCCCGCATTATAATGTTTATTAAAAAACTGAATAATTATATTTCCCCTATTAAGTAGGCCAACAGTTTCCTTATTTCACTGTGTCATGTATTTATGAGTACACTCAAAAAGAAGACACTAACAATGCATTTTTTTCCCCACAGATGTGTGCTCAGGATGGATTGGTTAATGAGACACCTCTGAGGTTACGAAATGACAATGAACCTTGGACTTTTTTGAATATTGAACATTTAAAAGTCTTGTTAAAAAGTGTTGTATGTTAACTTTGGTTGTGGTATATTGATGGCCATGGCAGCAAGTCTGATTCTGCAAGTCCAAATATGTCATTACATTTTGTAAGTTTACACATTAAGGTCATGCTTAAATATTTTACACATTTGTAAAATTAACAGATTTTTATGAACTTATATTTGATTAAATTCAACTCAAATGACCTGCTGTGAGTGTAAGAGTGTTTGCGCTCTATTAGACTTTTGACAGGTTTACTGTATGGACAAGTTTTGTATTTCTAGTTTGATAAGTGTAAATCTTTTATAAAAGCAGGACAGGGTATAGCCACTCCTAACCACTTAGTTACTTCAGCACTGCAATTGCAAATAAATTACAAAATCATGCATGGCATATCTTATTCTATCATAGAATGCAGACATGTCAAAGGTACTAGGCATCTGTTCTACCTGCATAGTGACTTCAGTGAATCCTGGTCCAGAAACACATGGTCTTTCTTCACAGAGGAGATGTCTAATGGAAACAGTGCCGCTGCAGATTAACAGAGATGGATATGTTAATAGTGGTGATTTGACACTGACGTGCCCTTTCAGGCACATTAGAAATTATTTGGAACGGAGACTGACTTATGGCTACTGCTACTTAGCTCTTTATTCAAAACACAAACTCCATTCGTCTAATAACCCCATGCACACAGGCATGCACTGTAACCCACCAGCTCATTAACATGTCCGAGATAGAGATTGGTTATTACCATTGTGTAGTCTAGGACAAAAGCCGTATAGCTCAATATGCTACAGATACAATCAAAACAGGAACTTGACTTCCTCTGCACCAACATCTGTAAACAGCATATGGCCATGTGAAATTATATATCTATATGATAGGTGGGTAGGTTTTTCTGTTGAGTAATTTCATCAGGTTCTAGTAGAACATGACCAACCTTTGGGATTATATACACATTTCTCTCATTGGATGGAAGGTCCATTTGGTTGAGGCCTGTTCATGCCAACAGGGCATATGTGTAGATACTCATTTTAAGAGACAGACTGACCTTGGCAATCCAAACAATATTAAAAAGTTATGAATAAATCAGCAGTAATCTCCAAATTAAATGTATTTTAGGAAAACGGTAGTTGGCTAAATAAAGGGCTAATTTGTGTGTGTATGGATATTAGAAAAAGAAAACTGTTTGTCACACAACATTCCAAAGGCTTCCCATTTCCAGCTTTTGTTTCTCTCTACTTCCCTTTTGCAAAGGCTACAATGTTAGATGAGGGTGCTTTCCTTACCTCTGCTGTCTGTTAGCTAATAGTATTTTCAACAAATTTGGACATACATTTGAGAATAATATTCAGTTCCAAAAGGAAATAATTTGTTAACATGTACCACCAGCCAATTGTCGATGTATACTTTTGCCAGGATTTATCTATAATATAGCTAAACTATGATTTACCTGAGTTCATTCACTATGGAGTAGGCAACGCTATAACCAAAAAATTAAGAGAATGAGAATGCAATTACTTTCAAACTGAAGGTAGAAACACAGTATATACTGTAAATGAGCCAATTCAACTAAATGCCATATCTGTTTTTAATGTTTTTAATTAAAAAAATAGACCAATAGGAGCAAATAATAAGGAACAGAGCAAAGCTTTGAAGCCATGTGCCCTTTTCAATATAAAATGTGCTACATAAAAGAGAGGATTCTGGGAAAATCCTATGAAGTTTTTTTTGTAAATCTGTGTGTAGAATCTTAAATGGTATAATGCTGTGTCTGGAGTTGGCTGCGCAAGTATGGATGTATACCAGACTGGCCTCTTAATCTAAAATGGAGAGTTTGGTATTTTGCAAATTACATTTACCAACCCTGCACTAATGACAGCAGTGTTAGGTGAGCTAAAACAGAAACGTGGGGCCCATTTTAAAGGACCTATAAAACGGAAGTAGATGTCTAAAATTCTTTAATATTTAAATATCTGAAAAAGTTGTTTCCGGGAAGGATGACTTACTTCTGTAAGTCAGTAGGGGTGTCTAATCTGAACAGTTAACTGTTATATTTTTGCAGTTGTATTTTAAAAAGTAAAAGAGTTCAATTCATTTTCAAACAATTTAATGTGTATAGCTCAAATTATTATGATTACTATTATTTACATGTCAACCACTATGTTCTTACGGTTGGCTTTTTATCAAATATCGTTTATGTAAACTTTTACACAGTTTAAATGTTTTTTTTTTTTAAAGAGCTTTAAACATCTAAGATTAGTCAGATAGCCTGCACATATAAAAGTTAGTTTTGTGTATTCAGCTTAAGAAACGGTTGAATAGCTAGTATTTGTGGTATTGTTCAAGAATTATAGGTAGTAGCTAAAGTGGATATCATGATTCTATACAGCCCTATTGAAAATGCATATTTTGAGGTAATATGTTGATGTAAAGAAGTATTGTGTCAAGCTCTTTTTATTGCAGTCCACACTGCAATCCATGCTGACAGTCCGACTGCAATTTCTCACTGCCAGAGTATGTGTGCGGAGTGGAAATGGAGTGGAGTGAGGAACAGAGTGTGTGTAATATGGCTTGAGTACCTAGCAGGTCTCCAATATCTTGGCAGCTATATGTCCCATTCCAGATACCAGTTACCTTCTTTAGATAAAGGTGTACTCCATGTTATTTCATGTAGAGTGCATTTTGGATAGCATAATAGTAAACAAAATGGTGGCCCACATATGCACAAAAGTCAATGGGGTATTTTTTAATTAATGCATGTAAACGTGCGTAGCAAGAAAAAGAACATTGATTATCTGGAGTGATCCGTAAGAACTGCTCAGTTGGCGAGTGGAATTTTCTGACACTCAGCTATGCACATATAGTCAGTGCACTCAATTTATGGGTAAAATACATTGTAATTAAGCATTTGCAGACAAAAATTACGCTGCATTATGTCTCCGTATGTGAATAGTAGCCTAAGCACATTGTAAAATGTAATAATCAGTAATAATACAGCTCTGCATTCTTCCTAAAATTTGTGGCGTGCTTGAGATTAGAAATAGGCCTGAGAATAGCTGCCTGTTACAATTTACAATCAAACTGATTGACAAACAAAACTGTAGACAATGGTTAGAATTAGCCATGCAATGCCAGCTTTAAAATAATAAAAAATTGACTGGAGTATAATTTGCTTTGTAAAGCTGCTGACTGTATTTCTCATCTCCCATTGTAACACCCTGTTAAGACTTTTTTTGGTTTCTGTATTGTGAGTTGAGATCTCCAAAATATGAATACATGTTACACAGCAAATATATGATTTGTGCACAAAAAACATTTGACACGTTTCAGACTTAGTTCTACCACAACATCTGTATAAATTGCACATGGTGCAAACATTGGATTCAGCATTCCTGTGTAAAAGGTGACCATATACAGTGGGGAGAACAAGTATTTGATACACTGCTGATTTTGCAGGTTTTCCTACTTACAAAGCATGTAGAGTTCTGTCATTTTTACCATAGGTACACTTCAACTGTGAGAGACGAAATCCAAAAAAGGAATCCAGAAAGTCACATTGTATGATTTTTAAATAATTAATTTGCATTTTATTGCATGACGTAAATATTTGATAACCTACCAACCAATAAGAATTCCGGCTCTTACAGATTCCGGCTCTCTGTTAGTTTTTCTTTAAGAAGCCCTCCTGTTCTTCACTCATTACCTGTATTAACTGCAACTGCAATTTGAACTCGTTCCCTATATAATAGACACCTGTACACACACTCAATCAAACAGACTCCAACCTCTCCACAATGGTCAAGACCAGAGAGCTGTGCAAGGACATCATGGATACAATTGTAGACCTGCACAAGGCTGGGATGGGCTACAGGACAATAGGCAAGCAGCTTGGTGAGAAGGCAACAAATGTTGGCGCAATTAATAGAAAATGTAAGAAGTTCTAGCTGACAGTCAATCTCCCTTAGTCTGGGGCTCCATGCAAGATCTCACCTCGTGGGGCATCAATGATCATGAGGAAGGTCAGGGATCAGCCCAGAACAACACAGCAGGACCTTATCAATGACCTTAAGAGAGCTGGGATCACAGTCTCAAAGGAAACCATTGGAAACACACTACACTGTCATGGATTAAAATCCTGCAGCGCACGCAAGGTCCCCCTGCTCAAGCCAGCGCATGTCCAGGCCCGTCTGAAGTTTGCCAATGACCATCTGGATGATCCAGAGGACGAATGGGAGAAGGTCATGTGGTCTGATAATAGAGCTTTTTGGTCTAAATGCCACTCGCTGTGTTTGGAGGAAGAAGGATGAGTACAACCCCAAGAACACCATCCCAACCGTGAAGTAATGGAGGTGGAAACATGATTCTTTGGGGATGCTTTTCGGCAAAGGGGACAGGACGACTGCACCGTATTGAGGGGAGGATGGATGGGGCCATGTATCGCATGATCTTGGCCAACAACCTCCTTCCCTCAGTAAGAGCATTGAAGATGGGTCGTGGCTGGGTCTTCCAGCATGACAACGGCCCAAAACACACAGCAAGGGCCACTAAGGAGTTGCTCCATGAGAAGCATTTCAAGGTCCTGGAGTGGCCTAGCCAGTCTCCACACCTGAACCTAATAGAAAATGTTTGGAGGGAGCTGACAGTCCGTATTGCCCGGCGACAGGCCTGAAACCTGAAGGATCTGGAGAAGGTCTGTATGGAGGAGTGGCTCAAAATCCCTGCTGTAGTGTGTGCAATCCTGGTCAAGAACTACAGGACACGTATGATCTCTATAATTGCAAACAAAGTTTTATGTACCAAATATTATGTCCTGCTTTTCTGATGTATCAAATGGTTATGTCATGCAATAAAATGATCATTAATTATTTTAAAATCATACAACTAGATTTTCTGGATTTTTGTTTTAGATTCCGTCACTCACAGTTGAAATGTACTTATAATAAAAATTACAGACCTCTACATGCTTTGTAAGTAGGAAAACCTGCAAAATCAGCAGGGTATCAAATACTTGTTCTCCCCACCGTACATTCCTGAATTTGTTTAAAAAACAATGCTACCACAATCCGGCAATTCCTATCTGAAAATGAATTGTCAGTGGAAGTATAAGGTATTAATATGTTTTTAAAATGATGCCATATTTAGCAAATTTGGTTAGAAAAGAACACGTCTTACTGACTTTGATAGTGGTATAACGATACATTCATACCACTTCTCTAGTAGACCTACAACCCATATAGCAACCAATCCACTTTATTTAATTTCCTTATATGTATACAAGGACATGCTCTAAAGAGCTAGAGGTTTAAGGTTGGAAACATTAGCCTGTAATGAGATGCTAACCAAACACAGGTTTCACCCTGGTATTAATTTTGTGGAAATGAATAAACGATATAGTCCATTGAATATCTTTTTAATTACCTTCATAGAGCTGGGCATATTGCGGAAATCCAGCCGCCCGCAGCCAATTACAAGCTTCTTTAGCCTCCAGTTCTGAAAAAGAAAAAAGGAACAGGTAACAACAAAACAGGTAACAACAAAACAAAATACATGCATGTAAAGCATCTCATAACATTGGACCAAGACAACTGAACAGCTTCAATGCACACAAGTGTCTGGTCCTACAAGCGTCGCCATTCATCTACTAGAAATTCTCCAACCACTGTCATATAATCCCCCATTATGTGTCCAATTGCATGATGCTCATGGCATGTGGTGAAACATCAACATGTTTACCAAGACTGTTGAGCAGTCTTGGTATCGAAAACTGAAAAACAATCACTTAGTCAGGGGGATAAGTCAGTAAGATCCCTTCCAGCCATAATAGTCTAAATAATGGCAAACTAGGCATGGACAGCTTTTTTAGCTAAAATTCATGTCCCTGCTAAACAAGCAGCTAAGATAAAAAATTTTGCAAAACTATTTTTTTAGAACCTCCACCAGTCGTGATCCGGTCCAAGCACTATCTCTGCTGCTTCGTTGGCTTGAAATTAGGTAAAAAATGAGGTGAGCAATTGACGACTGTTAATCACTCATTGCTCATACATAAATTATCATCAATTGGTCTAGATCAGGCTGCTTGTAGCTGGTGAGAAAATTACTGACATGACAGATCTCAGTGTGTACTTGCAGGAGGTGTTAAATGTGATTTTTTTATATTTAAAGGGGTCCTACAAACAACAATGCAATTTTATTATCCCTTTACCTAAATAATATTGGTCTATCTGTTGATGGTTGTAACCTGCATCCCATTGCAGATGACATTGTGTTATATGCTATGCAATTGCTCCCTCGTTTGACCAGGCTCTTTCTGGGCTACAGTCTACAATACAGCTCCAGGAAAAATCCCAAAAAGTCGAAAAGGAAGGTTTAGAGTGAGGAACAGAAGGGTTAAAATTAAGAGACCACTGCAAATTGAATGCTTCTGTTTCTCACTAAAATCTTTCCTTTACAATGTTTTTGGAAAGGAAAGAAAGAGGTGCAGTGGTCAACATTTTTTCCAGAGCTGTATATGCACGGCAGAGATTTCTTTTTGATTTGACGTTGGTCTTAAGTCCTGATTTTTTATAATTAGGAACCAAAAGGAGCCTGTACATTTGGGTTTGGTTAATTTCAATTGTGCTCATATTTAATGGGTCCCTGCATAAAATTACCTGGGCATATGGATATATAAAAATCTTTACATAAAAAAAACATGTAGATGAACCTTTAGATGAAAATTTACTTTCCATATATGAATTCCTTACATTACCTAGCAGAAAGGAAATATTTTAGTTGACTGTCATTCCAGTTATTTATAAAGCGATATCATTCATATGAATGCTTCTACCTCTTCACACAGTTTATCATAGTTCATTATGCTTTATTACAGGTGATTGTTTCAGTACACATCATTGCTCGCTGTAAGGGCCATGTAAAAGCAATTTTTTTTTATTTAACCTTAATTTTAGCAGGGGAGGTCATGCTTAGACCAAAGGTCTCTCTATTGCAATGAGCATTGCAGAAAGTAGGTTGGCTCTCTTTGAAGTCACATAGATTAAGGCATTTCAAACTTTGGTGACATTAATAAACACACATTTTAGTTTTTCAGCCCCTGACCTTTATAAGGAATTCCAAGTAAATTTTAAACGTAATTGATCAGTGTCTCTAGGGCACTTCAAAAGGATGATAAATTATTTTCAAAAGATGAGTTTTATAAATAGTTTTTCATACTAGGTATCTCTAATTTAATTAACTTTTTCTTGTACTTAGGCAGTTACCAGTAATATGACTCATCTCATCTTCATCCGCTTATCCAGTATTGGGTCACAGGGGCAGCAGCTCCAGCAGGGGACCCCAAACTTCCCTTACCCGAGCTACATTTGCCAGCTCTAACTGGGGGATCCCAAGGCATTCCCAGGCCAGTGTCGAAATATCATCTCTCTACCTTGTCCTGGGCCTACCCTGAGGTCTCCTCCCAGCTGGATGTGCCTGGAATATCTCCCCAGGGAGACATCCTGGGGGCATCCTTACCAGAAGCCCAAACCACCTCAACTGGCACCTTTCGATGCAAAGGAGCAGTGGCTCTACTCCGAGTTCCTCATGGATGCTTCTCAGCCTAAGGGAGACACCAGCCGTTTCAACCGCTTGTACCCGCAATCTAATTCTAGCCTTAATGGCCATAGCTGAGGGTAGGAACGAAAATGTATCGGTATATCGAGAGCTTTGCCTTCCGGCTCAGCTCTCTTTTGTCACAACGGTGCGGAAAAGAAAATATGACTTCTAGTTAGAAATTACTTATAAACTCAGACAGTTCTAATAGACTTACTCTGTTCATGATTCATGTACAAAAATGTAACTGGGATATGTGGTTTGTAAAAATGTACATGTTTGGAAAAACACTTCACATACATTAACAAGTCAGCCTTTCACATGAAGAAACCTTGTATCAGTTTACTTTTGGCTTGACCCATGTCTAAATTGTCTTTCTTCTTCCACTGTAGGACTCCACTGTAGGAAACTTTTACGACATTCCTCAAGTCCCCTGCTCCCCAAGCTCCAACTGGATATCATAACTGCAGACCTGTGTTCCCAAGCGCCATTAATTTATTTTTACTGTGTTCTCCACCAGAGTAAGCCTGAATCTCCAGCACTAACAAGGATATTGTGAAACAGGTCTTTGCAAAAATGTTCTTTCGGCAAGAACAAGATCTCCGAAAAATTGTCAAACAAATTATTGTAAACTCTACCCATATCCTATCATGTAATTAACTTTCTGTTGGTTTATGAGCATGCATTCCGCTCTCACATATTTAGTTCACACAAGTTAAAATTTCATGCATTTTTCATTGCATTTTTATGCTCATGTATTTCTGTTGGTATTGACTGCTATATGAGTGGAATAAAACTTGGTTCTAAGTTGATAGCCGTGATGAGTGAGCTTTTGCGGGTCCCTGGGGAAACCATGCTTCCTTCCCATGTATATCTCTCTTTCCTTACTGCCTTGCCCTACAGCAAACTGGTTCCAGGAAAAAGCATGTAGTCTTATTAGGTTAACACGTTGAACACATACTAAACCGGTACAAGCCAACCAAGAAACTAAAATAGCTACGCAATATATATTTCCATTATTCAGACTTGGTTAGCTTCAAGTCCTCATGAGTAAGGGATTTCTAGCACATATTTTAGCCAAACCAATGTAAGCCTCTCTGCTTTGAGGTCAGTAAGAAACATTAAGCCTTTCCAATGGGGAAGTTAAAATCGAATACATTAGAGAACAAACCTCAGTGACTGCCATTTAAACTAATCTCCCATTGGTGTGTCATATAATTCCCTCACTTCATACAAGTTAATATATATCATACAATGTCCTGCATCTCATCCGTAAAGATTCACTGTCTCTTCCCTGTAATCAGTCAAAGAAGCAGCTGGTAGGCTGTTAAAACATGCTGTCTTGAGGCATGTGTAGTATCCTGCTTAGCGCTAGCATCTGTTTTTTTGTTCTCTATAGTGTTAATTTATACCACCTTTCAGTTTGAGTCTGTGGACAATTCCATTGTAACAGAGACAGACAAATAACAGTTACAGCCAGGTTAAACAAAACATACAACTTTTACCATAACCAATAAATTCTACTGACCTTGACAAAATTCCCTTTAAACAGCATGAAAGATAACTTGCCTAAAAACTACAGCTTAAAGTTGTTGAATTTAGCCTCTAACATTATCACATCTCAAATGTGCAGTTTGAATTGAATTCAACAAAATTAGTAAAAATAAATAAAAAATATAGAGAAGAATGGAACAGGACAGATTTTTTTTTTAAATAAGGAAAAGAGAAAGATGAGAAGGAAAGCAGGTAAAGTGACTAAAAACTTAGTATGCCAATTGTATAACACAAAATTGACTACTCGCTCTGTTTTGGAAAGTATAGGCCTAGGTACACTTTCAATCCCCTTTAACTCATATAAAATATCCATAGTACAAATGTTCTATTGTAAACCTTGAACTGGATAGCATATCATTAGATAAATGAAGGGAGTCTTATGTTGGACCAAATTAAAATAATATATGTGTCTGATGCTTGGTACACTGGCTTCTATTTCAGTGAACTTTATCTGTATTAAGTGTGACGGAACAAATACATTTTCTATTACTTTGATTGAATTCACAGGCGCCTGGGCTAATCCGTGAGCAAGATTAAGACCTGAAAGCAATTTCTAAGATGCAACAGTTTTCATAGCTCAATTGCTGGTTAAAATTACTCTTCTTTAAAGTCAACAATGTTATGTAGGGAGAGGTTCAAAAAGGTTATCGATGATCCCTAACATTTGGAACTCAGTTGTGAAGTTGTCTTAAGTCCTTTAAGTTGTTGCTGCACTGCAGATTTTCAGTACATGCTATATCCATGTTTAAAAGATGTATAATCAGTATGCATAGTTGTTTGGTATGCATAGTTGTTTGGAAGGTAGAAGGGATTAGATTAATGGGATTGGTTATTACTGGGTGGAGAGGTTGCTGTATGCAATTCATTTAACATATTAGAACACCATGTGATCATTGAGACAATTGTATGTTAATTTCTGCGTAAAATAAAACTTATTTAAAGTTGGAATGACAGAAGTCACAAAGTGATATTGTTCGTGATGCTCCAGTACCTGGGAATTTAACATGTCGGTGGCAATTAGTTGTCAATTAATATGAACACAATGCACTAGGCTTGAAAACATCATAATAAACTGATTTTCAGTTTATGATCAAGTTAAATGTATTATTCTGATACATCCTGGCAATCCTTTCGATGCATACATTTTCCTACTGGCTTCAAGTGGGATTCAAAACCCCAAACCTAGCTTTGCAAATGACATGCTCTACAACTGAGCTACACAAGACTAAATGAAAACTGAACACATCAATACAACACAGTTGGCCATAGACAACTTTTGTACCATGGTACAGGGAGGCCGAACGTCATTTAACCCTGACAAGTGCAAGGTCCTATCAGTGACCGCCATAAGAAGCCCCATGACCTATCTGGATTTCAGGATAGGACTTCCAAGTGTGTGAATAGGTTATGATTATAGGTTAATTTCACAATGACTTTCAACGGAGCGAGCAGCTTGTCAATGTAACTGCTTTAAAGACATTTTCTTCCGCCAACCTTAAAATATTCTAGGTGCCTTATGTAGAGCAGAATCTCTTCACTGCTACAGGTGTGTAGTAAAACTAGAACTTTAATTGTTCCAGGGTTGGTTCAAAGGCTGATTCCCTGGATGCAAACACTAACTCTGGGTGTCTAAAACCACATGTATATTCTACCTTGTACATGTGAAATGCAACAAATAAGAAGTAACTGTGAATGAATACCAAAACCCCCTTAATAGTATTTTAAAATGCATCCAAATATTCAACTACTTTTCTATCACCAGAAAGGTTCTGAATTGTTATCTGAAATTCAATAAAAAAGTTATTGAAATACCTTCAACACTATTAAAAACTGTAAAAAGTATATTCTAACTACTGAAAGTTGCTCTGAATCGGGTAAAAGACTTAACTGTAAAAAGTTATTTAACCCTATGTCTATCTATATACAGTTAGGTCCGGAAATATTTGAACACCAACATAATTTTCATAATTTTGGTGCTGTACGCCACCACAACTGATTTGAAATGAAACAACTGAGAGGCATTTGAAGTACAGACTTTCAGCTTTAAGGGGTTGAACAAAAATATTGTATGAAATGTTTAGGAATTGCAACCATTTTCATCCCCATATTTTAGGGGCTCAAATGTAATTGGACAAATTAACACAATCATTAATAAAATGTTCATTTTAAAATCTTTGTCAAGAATCCTTTGCAGGCAATGACTGCTTGAAGTCTAGAACGCGTGGACATCACCAAACATTGGGTTTCCTCCTTTGTGATGCATTGGCTGATCTTTATAGCAGCTGTCTTCAGTTGTTGTTTGTTTGTGGGTCTTTTTGCCTTAAAATTTCTCTTCAGCAAGTGAAAAGCATGTTCGGTCGGGTTGAGATGAGGTGACTGACTTGGCCATTTCTGAATATTCCACTTCTTTGACTTAAAAAACTCCTGGGTTGCTTTCCCAGTATGATTTGGGTCATTCTTCAGCTGTAAAGTGAAGCACCGTCTAATCAACTTCACTGAATTTGTCTGAATCTGAGCAAACAGTATATCCCTATACACTTCAGAATTAATCTGGCTGCATATTTCTTCTGTCACATGATCAATAAACACTAGTGACCCAGTGCCTTTGGAATCATGCATGCCCATGCCATCACGCTGCCTCCACTGATTATAATTTAGGTTAATTACTGTCATTCTGGAGATGAGAGGTGAGCAAGCCAATCTTTCTCCAGTTGACTAAAAGGTTATACAGAGGAGATTTGGTTCTCAATAACAGAGCCAAATGCAGTCTTCCAAGAATGAAGTGAAGATGAGCCAAAGAAAAGCAAACTGCTGCTTTCCTCTCTAGAGTAATACAGATGATATCGATCTCAGTGTTGGGTTAAAGGAGTAGGAGCGATGATCAGGAAAGTTGTCTCTTTTAATTGAGGTGCTGCTTCTGTTTGAACTCCTAAATTGAGAACCAGATGATTTGATACCATGGAAAAGTAGAGAGCCATGGTGAAGCAGGGTGGGTCAGTGTAGATGAGAGGCTAATGGCTGACAGGAAATCCCAAGTACTGGGAGGGAGTGTTGACACAAAGGGAGACATTTATACCAGAGTGTCCCAAGGGGCTCTGCTCATTTTATCAGAGTGTGTTCTCTGCGCTGCTGAGAGCATCAATTACTAAATATCCTACCCTTTACGTGCAATCTTATGACCACTTTCATCTCAGACTGCTGTACAGTTACGTTTATTACGATGAATAAAACAAGGAAACAAAATAGCCATGGCATAAAGAGCCTTGCATTTGCAACCAGTTCCATGGCGTATTAGAAATAACTAGAATAATTTACATATTTTTTTCATAAAATGTGTAAATAAAATCCAACTTTACATTTAAAACGTAAATGATTGACTTATGCTTTATCATTAAGATAGTAATAACACTGACTTTATTCTCTCTCAATAACCACAATTCCCTGAGTTCCAATTTCTCTTTAAAAACTGAATCATTGCTATTGTTAACCGGAATATTAAGGCTATCATTGTTTCAAAACCTACTTTGTAATGTAAGGCCAAAGTACTACAATGTGAGCCATTGATTACAAATGGTTTAAAGCCCACACAACCGACAAATCTTACTGTACATTTCTATTTGATTAAAATTCCATTGGGATTGGGCGTGTGGTTACATCAGGGACAGACGCTGAGTTCAAAGGTCCCATTCTCTCTACACAGTGGATGATTTTAATATTAGAGTTAGTTATACAACATTATAAAATACCACCAACAAAGTTAAAGCTGCATAACGTGTCATTTAAATTGGATTTAAAAGAACTATGAAAATATTGAAATTACTGACCAATATAGATAATGTAAACAATTATCTAAAAAGACAATTTTGTAGATGGAAAATGTTATTTACCTTTTATTCTTCAAATTGTTAATAAGCAGCATTTTCATTATCACAGATTTTTTGTTATAGATATATAGGTCATTGTAAGTTGTCTCTCTATCTAATGGGACTAGCTAAAAATAACTTCATTATTCAGTATGACCTACAATCATATCTGCAAACATATGTGATAGGAGGTCTGAGGAATAAAACGCACCACACTCGCAACACCAGTGCCCTGCTCTACCAATTGTGCTACAATGGACAAGAGGGGTTGTCTCATACTCACCATTTTTTCCAAGCAGCTGCTGAAACTTAGTCCGACAACTCATTAACAAATAGAAAGGGCATTGACGCCCAGAACGCCTGACAATAGCCTGATGGTGGAGGTCAAAACAGTATAGATTCCATAAGCGATGGAGTTAGAGTTACACAAAATCATAAATAAAAAGTTTCAAACAGGCAAATGAAAACCAAGTCGGAACAGAAGACATGTACTCCAAAGTTATGGGCACTTTCTATTTGTGAACAACTGTACCAGCCAAACAGAACCTGCCCTTCCTGACCCCATTCATACCGAAAACCATCTGGTTCCTCTTGAACAAATTTCCCACCTCAGAGACCCCTCCCCCTCCAGGAAGGCCATACCATTTGAGTAAGTGAGGGGGTGAATTACAAGCATTCACAAACTATAACAATATTTTATATTCTTAGCTTCCTTTCAATCTATAAGTGACAGTGCAATTGTTTATTATTCATACTTAAAATGCCTTCATTTAGAAGTTACAATGTTTTACTGAAGTCATTCAGAACTTCAGTATATAGCTTAAGTATAGAGCTTAAGCTATACACTATATACACTCTTCTGCTTGCTGACTCAAAATAATTCTTGATTCATATAGTTACTCAAAAGAGAAGAACAGGAGCACACCCTATAAATAGTGGGACAATATACAAATGTTTTAATTTTAGCACATGTGAAAATAGACCCTAACTTGTTTCAACAGCAAGCCTTCATCAATATAAAAATACAGTCAGTAAGTACAGCGCCTTCAGAAAGTATTCAGACCGCTTTACTTTCTCCAGATTTAGTTATGTTTTAAGGTATAATTGATGACATGTAATGTATTGAGCATTAAAAAACAGAAAAATGCCATGTACATAAGTTTTCTGACACTTTACTTTGTAGGAACGCATTGGGCTGCTATTACAGCTTTGAGTCTTCTTCAGTATGCCTCCACAAGTATTGCACGCAAGGATTTGGGTACTTTATTCCATTGTTCCTGTCAGATCCTCTCAAGCTTTGTGAGAACTGCAATCTTCAGGTCTCCCCAAAGATGTTCAATGGGGACTTGACTGTGGGGGTGGTGATGAGGGTAGCGCTTGACATTCAGGCCTTATAGTTACATTTTGGTCTAAATCAGTCTTTTTCCTTCTGCAAGTGCTGCGGTTAATGTCCTGGGAATGTATGTGAACCCTATAGGAATAGTCATTATTTTTGTATAAAATATTAAAATAAACTCAAACAATCCATAGCTAAACCCCAATTAATCAAAAAGAAATTCCCAATTCGAGACAAACTAAAACATGATATATTTTCAAAGTATTTTTTAAATGTAATAAAAACGAATTCAATAGTTATTCCTGTTAATGTGGCTTCTCCATTAACAGGAATAACATATTGGTAAACATCTCATATTGCCACTAATCAGGCTCTGACAACATTTTAGGAGGATTTTTGCACACAACTTCTTAGAGTACTGAGACAACTTCAGGTCCTGCCATAGCATTTCAATTAGATTAAGGTCAGGACTGACTTTGCCAATTCAAAGAATGTCTCTGGATGCTTTGGGTTGTTGATTTCTTACTATGAACTCTCTCATGAATAACATTTTCATTTAGGGTTTGTCTTATTGTTGAAGCATGCACAGTAACTTGAAATTCTGATGTTGTATTTGGGTTGGCTTTAACCTAATTTATTACTTTTCTTGGGGCTCTCCATTTGTAAATTATTTGCATAACAGTGGACTGATAGAGCTCAAATCTTTTTGAGATTATTGAATTGCGTCCCCAGACTGATTTGCTCTCACTACATTCTTCCTGATGTCCTCTAAGATCTCCTTCCCTCCCTGGCAGGGTGTGTTTTGAATTCACTTGTAGGGGAAACATAAAAAAGACCAGGATTTTTTACTCTATTTTTCAGAGTTACACCTAAACTCTTTCCTACAGATCGCTCCTGCGATGGCCAATAATTTACCCACCTGATTCTACTTACCTACTTGATTTAAACAATGTAAATTGGGTTCACTTACTTTTGCACCTGCACCAATTCCTTTTTAATTTAGTTTTTCTACTACATGCATAATTTCCTCTAAACTCACAAATGGAAATGGTAACTATTAACATTATATGTCAGATAAAAAATACTGGTTCTGATTAAATATTTAATGGTGAACACATTCACAATCAAAGGATTCACATACTTTCAAGCAGCACAATATAGTTCAAAACAAGTGGTTCAGTAACCCACTGCTCTGTCAGCAGCAGCCCAGGTCATTGGGTCGGATGCCAGGCACTTGGCTGGACTATACGGGATGGCTGCATCAGTGATATAGTAGGTAATTTATCTTATAAAATAATATTTAGTGTTGTCATGGCAAACTGCACAGCGTTATTGTTATTGTTTTTATAAGGTGCATTCCACTAAAAGCCCAATCACATTTTTATATTTTTCTGGGATACCTATTTAGGTCCTAAAACTCCCCATCAAATTGTTAAACTATCTATGGAATCTCAATCTTATTTATTTTTTAATAAATTGTAATTTAATGGATAAGGGCAAACATAAAGGTTTTCTTTCAATAAAAGGTGTACAGGCCTTATGGAATGTTCAATCATAGTTGGCTTCCATTGTTGAGTTCCTAAATAATTAACTGAATTATAGTCATTCTCTTAATCTTACCTGCATTCTTGAAGCCCCAAGATGAGGACAGCAACTGAAAAAGAAGAATTGTCCATACATAAGATGGGTGGTCATGTTTTGCAATATTAAATGCAGTACATTTTAGATTTTTAAGTGTGATATTATGTAGACTTTTAATACAATGTTAGATATTTTATAAAGGACATATCCATAATTTGCTTCCACCTTGTGGCAGTTAGTTTTAGTACAGCAACAGCACACTCAAAACTTCTCTACCCTCCAGTTCAACTTTCACCTTGCTCTTTGTTTGATATTTTAAAAGTTAAAAAAGCTATTTAGATGTCACATTGATTGCCTTAACTATTCATTGTTTGTTGTCTCATTTTACCACAACTGGAGTGAACTGTTTAGAGGGAGCTGCTGCCCTTTTTGTTAACCAATAGGAATTACACATTTAATAATATGCTTTTGTATGCACCCACATGTATTACTGTCCAGGGATGATGTTGTGAAACATATTCCACTATTATAGCAGTTATATTTTGGACATTTTATCATACTCCATGCAAATGTCCACATAATGCAATTTTAAGTTAAAACTTTGTGGTAAATCATAGGTCCAAAACTGTTGAAGTTCAAACTTATGACATGTAAGGACATTTATTTAATAAATGATGTCATTAGCTAACATTTTTTACTTCCAGTGGATACTTCTGAGAGGCTATACTTTTGAATCCTGTTGCTGCGGTAACACTGATATAACTCCTAGAGAGCACGCGCCCAGAGAACAAGTCAGCATTCACTTCATTCCTACACCCACTACCAACTGCCTGGAATGTCAGTTACTTTGGGAGTCACTTAGATGCAGCATAGACCACTACTATGAAACTGTAGCAAGTTACTATTACTTTAATGTTTCTCTCTGAAAATGATAACCCCAATGCTTGCCTGATAAAAAACAATTTGCAATGTTTCAGATTACTAGGGGTTGATTTCTTATTCATATTTGGATCGTCATAAATACGTACTGTATCCACATTTCTAAACTAACTAGATTGCAGTCATTGTATCATTAAGAAAGAATTCTTACTTTTGCCTTTCCAAACAATGAGCATAAACAGCTGAAGAAGGCCATGTTCAAGTGTCCTATGAAAGATCAAAAGTCCTGGAGCCAGGATAAACCTGGGGCCTAAACTCCTGGGTCCTGCATCGCTGATCAGTAACCATTACAGCCAGCACTGGTGTAGCTGGGAGGCAGAATGCTGAGAGGCAGACTAAGGGAAATGGGCAGGGCTTGGAACAGTAAATCACAGCAGTAGCATGAACCAGTTCGAAAGGATGCTTTGTGCACACTATTCAGCTCAAGCACTGTGGATCAAGTCTGTGCCTTATACTGAAAGGGAACAAACAGTTTACAGTATAACATAGCTATGGTTTTACATTTGTTATTTATTTGTTGTTTACATTTGTTATTTGTCAGGTTTTATGATGTATTTTCTTATTTGTTTGGCATTGACCTACTATAGTTTTTTTGTTACTATATTCACAAGTAAGGGATATTATAAGCACTGCAATGCACACAGAGGCTACTTAAACAACTACATATAGTATTTATGTGGACTGCCTCCATAAAAAGTTTAAGGGAGACGATGTGTGCAGTGCTTAATAGGAACAGGGTTTTCTCTCTGAGACAAGTCATTAACATAAAAAATATTTTCCCAATGTGCACTGGGCCTGGCCAAGGAATGTTATGTGGGATCATGCTATACCCACACAGTGCGTAATACATGACAACAGAACAATGTACAATATTGTTACATTTCTATGCCTCATCTCTAGTAATGTGCAAATCTCTGAGACATATTCATTAAGTGTTAGTCAAGTGATTCCTGTTTCCAAAAATGTTGGGACCCTGCGTGAAATGCAAATAAAAACAGAATGCAAATCATTTATCCATATATTTAATTGAAAATATTACAAAGACAACATATAAAATGTTGTTTCCTCATTCTTGCTAAAAATAGGATTGCAGCTGCTCAACAGCTCAGGGTCTCCTTTGTCATATTTTTCGTTTCATAATGCGCTAAATGTTTTCAATGTGTAACAGATCTGGACTGCAGTCAGGCCAGTTTACCACCCAGACCATTAAGCAATGCTGTTTTAATACATGCAGAATGGGTTTTTCATTGTCTTGCTGGCAAAAGTAAGGCATTCCCTGAAAATTATGTCATCTGGATGGCAACATATGTTACCCGAAAAATCTGTATATATTGTTCAGCATTAATGGAGCCTTCACAGATGTGCAAGTGACCCCTGCCCTGTATATTAATGCACCCCCATACCATCACAGATGCTGGCTTTTTAGCTGTGCGCTGATAAGAAGCCGGATGGTCCCTCTCCTTACAAGTCCTGAGGACACAGCATCCATCATTTGCTGACGACACCACCATCATAGGTCTGATCTCTGACAACGACGAGTCAGCCTATAGAGACAAGGTAAGGTCACAGACTTGTGGTGTCTGGAAAACAACCTCCAGCTCAATATCAGCACAATTAAGGACATGATTGTTGATCACAGGAAGCAGCGGCGGGGAGACCACACCCCCAAATACGTCAATGTGTCTGCAGTAGAGTTCCAACATCAGGTTCCTCAGTGTCAACATCAACGATTACTCGACCTGGTCTGATTCCTTTAACGTTGTGGCGAAGGAGGCCAGGAAATGGCTCTTCTTCCTACACCAATTAAGGATGAAGAGCTAGCCACCCATGCCACAGACTGTTTACCAAGCTGCCGTCAGGCAGAAGGTACAGGAGTATTCCGTCCCAAACTAACAGGCTATGGGACAGCTTCGTTCCTCAGGCTGTAAAGCTGTCATTTTATAGCATGCACATCTGCAGTTATATCATGCACACCTGTCACTTTACATTACATTGCACTACACTTGTATTGTTATTATTATTAATGTGTTTTTGTATAGTTTGATTATTGATAGATTGTGTTAGCTTCTTTATTTGTATATTATAATTACTGTTACTTTTTAACTTTCAACTGCACTGTCGGGAGTAGGAAAACCAAGCATTTCATTGCCATAAGTTATCCTTCTCACCCTGAAAATTGACTATTCAGGGCTGGCAGAAGGCTGAGGTCTATCAGGACCAAAACCTCTAGCCACAAGAACAGTTTCCTACAGCTGAAGCCTCATGAATGTGCCCCCCACAACCAAACTGACTATAGCCCGCTCCCCACATACACACACAACCCTCATCGGACAAATCTATAATACTTTCCCACATACACACACCCCTCAACTGGTCAAAGTCTAGCATTTTACATATATGTTTTAGTTATTTGTTTGTAATTTTTTAATGCACAGCACTATGTTTTCATTTCCCTTATTCCTTTTGTATAAATAGTTGCACTAATGGCTAGAATAAATTCCTAGTTTGTTGTGAAACTTGAGAATGAAACTCTTTTGATTCACTTCACCTTAGTACATTTTAAATGAGCTCGGGCCCATAGAAGGTAGAGGAATTTCTGGATCTGGTTTAAATGATTTCTTCTTTGAAGATTGTAGTTTTAACTTGCATTTGTGGATGCAGAGACGTACTATGTTCACAGACAGTGGTTTTCAGAAGTGATCCTTAGTCAAGAAGCAGATCAGTAGCAGGTATACCACATCAATCTGCTCACATTACAGGGAAAAATCACCTGATCATGCTAGTGCACTCTCCACCAACGTCCGGGAAGATGTTGCTATGGAAGATGACCTCACCCCTAATCGAGGGCATTAGCTCAGGCAGCTTGTAGGCCAATTCATGTTTTAATCGACCTCCGGGCCAGACCCTTGTCATCCAGAACCATAACCGGTGGTTCAGGAGTGTCCATACAGAATCCCTGAAGATTGCTAGAAAGCTGTAGTGGTAGCTAAAATGAGGGATATCAGAGTAGTCTGGCAGCCCCTGATGTGCAAGATGACTCTTGTGGTTTTGGTACAGAAGCCTGGCGGCTCTCTCTGGATTTACGACTTACAGAGACTGAACGTCTCTCAGTTGAACAGCCAGATCCCCAAAAAACTTGGGCATGAAATAGGTTTGAGTGTTTTGGATAATTTTATTATATGTTTCCACACATTTTCATAATGCACTGTAGTCAACCACTGCATGGTTGCCTAACAAAAAAAGCCTGTTTAAAATATGAACTTCCTCTTACAGACAATATATAAGGGAATCCATGACCATTTTAACATATTTCGGGTCTTGAAAAAAGATAAATGGAAAATACATTATCTAGTGAAAACCTGCCTCTTGTTTTAATAGAGCTGTACGGTACAATTTGTATTCACTTTCAAAAACACCTGCCAAAATTACAAATACATTTGATGAAATAATTATGAAACTGGTATACTTTGATTCATGCTTCAGAGACCTTGAATGGAATCTGAACAACACTAACCTTATATAGTTATGCATATTGCATAACTAAAACCCAATCATAGAAACAAATCACAATGTCAGGTTTTCAAGAAGAGATTTTATTTCCGAATTTTGGTTTTAATAGAATCACATTCTATTACTGCCAGAGGACAGGATATTATAAATATATTGCCCCAGAAAGAAATACATGAAATAGAACATGTAAACTACAGCCACCTACATACTGGATAATCAAATCCTAATTTCTGAACATGATCAAACAACTTAAAATTATTAATTGAATTCCAAAATAAAATGAAATAACTTATTTCAAGCAATGTTGAAAATATAGTGATAGCCAGTATCCAGTAGGCTGCAGTTGCCTATACATACAGATGGACATCATGTTAATAATTATAAATAGGAAAATGGCAAGAGATAGTCTAAAAAATTAGTTCAAGGTGCCTATATTACTGCTAATGTTCATTTTACAAATAATTACCATCACAGTGTACGGTTGATGTATTTTATTTAATTGTGAGATATTGTACAAGTCAGAAAACGAAGAAGAGATGTGATGTGAAACAGAAGGCTTGTTAAATCAAGCAGATATGAGTTCCTGACATGATTACGGGGAATGACTGACTCTGGTGTGTGTATTGTACTTCCCTGCATTTCATACCTTAGTCTAGTAATAATGAAGACACAATAAGAAACAAAGCACTGTGCACTATGTTCAATATCAACATTTTCCATTTTGCACCAAAGAAACATTCACAACTTTTTATATTTACAATACTCCCAAAACTCCACAAGGGATTCATATCCTTTGATTGCAAAAGAATTGTGTTAAGTTCAGTTTAGAGTAAATTCCAGAGTTATGTGGACTGTGAGAACGTTAGAATCATCCATCCAATGACAAAGTAAAAAAGGAAGACGGGATACACCACCAAAGCCTTGCGATTGGCAGGCTGGCTATCTGCTAAGAATGCTGTTGAGGCTGGAAAAACATACACAGAATGTGGGTACAGCATGAGTAATTGACTTGTTTTATACTGAAAAGAAAAAAACTTGTAATTCATTAGAATGTACTTATATGCATTTTGATCAATTTGGCTTTAAAGAATATAAAAACGATCAATGAAGCAAATGGGTTTGTCAGACTCAGGTGGAACACACTTGAACATGTATTTGTTTTCAATGCTGAACGTCTTTTACGTCTGCAAATTGTCTTGCTCTGTCCCTTGTTAGTTTTTTTTGCAATAGTGTTTGGTTTCCACCATACTACCTGGGACAGTTGGGAACTCCCTCTAAGCCATATCAACCTCTATTGTTTAGGGACAGTCAATACTGGGTTACGTCCCAGCCTATTTCCAAACATTGAGGAGCAAATATTTGTCTGTGATTGCAGGACTGACAAGAACTTCTGTTTTCCTAACACACATTGTCAATACTCTAGATACTGTATGGAGACAATCATTTTATCCTTTGAAATAGGGAATAGCTGAAAACCCTTAGTCTATTGTCTTGTACTGCTGAGACATTTCAGAGACCCATCTTTTGTCTTACGTGTTAAGACATTTCTGAAGAAAATAGTGAAAGTACATCTAATTGGAGGGTCACCTACCACTAGTTAGGGTTAGGTTTTTGCTAGATTAGCATCAAGACCTTGATATCCATGTTAACTTGCTGCAAGGCTTGCAATCCCATTTACTATATATTTCGTAAGGATATGTGTGTCTCACTCCGACAGCAATACCCGTCTCCGACTGAGTGCCACATTTTGTTTCACTTTTCATTAAATTGCCAAAGTCATCTAAACAATTACCGACCAGAGATGTGGAGCTGCTTACCAAACGTTGACCAGCTGAATGATGCTGTGACCACAAGAAGTCGGATGATGAAGCTGACTTTTCCAGATCCACCCAGCAGCACCAGCCTACAGACAACCATTGCCACGGTCAGGGGCATGATGCAGTAGCCTAACACACACAGGCTCTGGAAAAAAGATCTAGAGAAAGGTACACAGCATTTAGAATTTAATCTCAATAGAATATAGTTATATCTGTATAATATTTGAAGTAACTAATGTTTCTCTTTTTTATATTCATAATCTCCTACATGATTTCATTAGTTTAAAGTGCAGACAGTTTTTCACAGGAGATTTGATTTGCCTCACAACAGCACAGGAACCAAAATTGCTAAAATCAAACTTAAATTGCATGGGCAAAATAATTGACTCCCTAAAGATTTAAGCAGGAGGCAGGTGATCTTCAATTACAGTGCAGGTGCCTACAGCGTATAAATTGCCACTCAGCAGTATTTTGCTGCCTGTGCCACTGTCAAGATGTTGGAGACCAAGAAACTGTGTGGATTTCAGAAACACAATAAACAATGCTGAAAGTCAGACAACAATCCGTGACTGAACTTCAGCAAGAACCAAAATCAGCAGGTGGGCAAGGGTACCCCTAAATGTTGCAGGACTGG
Source organism: Esox niger (assembly GCA_016801105.1). Taxonomy (NCBI): domain Eukaryota; kingdom Metazoa; phylum Chordata; class Actinopteri; order Esociformes; family Esocidae; genus Esox; species Esox niger. The sequence continues at coordinate 89,150 of JACXGJ010000340.1, forward strand.
AGTGGATTGCTGTTGCAGAGTGAGCCAAGTTGCCCATAAGAAGTATAGGAAGCTTAATGATGGTTACAATACCTATTTAAGGATCTTTGTCAATGTACAAAGATGTGCAAAATATATGTTTTTGTCCATGCAATGTACCTTTTCTAATTACAGTAATAAAGTTTCAGTGAGACATCGTAGCCATACTGATTAAAAGCAAGACAGTTGAAATTGATTGCACAAAGGACACGTACATTGTGCCTCCCAGTAGTTTTGAGTTCAGTGTAATGATGACAGATCCAAACCAGATAATCACAAACACCTCGGCAAACTGGGGCCCCTCGTCTTCCTTACTGTCAGCTGAACCCCCCTGAAGCATCCTAAAAAAACAGAAATAATTAATCCATATTTCATCCTACGCCAGTCATCGTTCATTTTCAAAGAACTTCCTACACTGAAACATCAAATAGCCTACTCACAGAGCCAGTGTCACACAGAGCAATAATGGGCCCCATAAGTCCCCTAGGAAATAGAAGTAAACAACATCAAACAATTAGAACAGACTAGGCAAAACTGGATGAAAAACTTCAGGTTAGTTGAATCTACACATTTGATACTTATGTTGGAAGAACACAAAATAATTCATTAATCATAAACAATGTACAGGCAAAGATTTAAAAATACAAACTAATTTTTCAAAACACCATCTCACCAGTGGGTTATTCCAGAAAGATTGCTTAACAATTGAAGTTCCAGGATTCTCTGAACATATCAGACTTCTTTTAAGAGGGAGACAGACATTTCGGTTCCAGAACTGTTTGTTCTAGTTTAAAATCTTTAAGTGTGAGTGAAGCCCAAATAAATAGATCTGACAAATCACGGGTGCCCGCAACAAGGGCCATATGATGGCAGTAAATGAGTCATAAGAAAGAGCACAATATTTCAGTAGTTTGGAACAACAAATTATTAATACTGCCTACAACGATCATGTAGCTTTTTCTTTCTGAAATATTTTTTATAATGTTGTCATAATGTTTTTGGAGAAATTTTTTAAAAGCTGTATTCCTTTAGTTCTTTATACTGTTTATTGCCCCCTTCAGCATCAATGTGTGCAGTCTTATTTAATAGTGGCCTATGAGGCCCCGAATTCTTGCAGATGGTATAGCTGCCCAGTTGCCTTGGCAAAATGCCTCCAGGTCATGCAAAGTCTTTGGATTGTCTAGCATATACCGCATGTTTGCGATCTCCCCAGAGTGGGTTGATAATATTAAGTTTAGGAGCACCAGCCCCTTCACCTTTTTCTGCTGTAATACTGGAGGGTAAACTCGGCTTTGTGTTTAGGGCCACTGTCGTGCTGGAAAGTCAAAGCGCGTCCCATGCACAGCTTTCGTGCAGAAGAATGCAAATTGTGTGCCAGAATTTTCAGAAAATATGCTGCATTCAGCTTGCCATACATTTTCATAAGATTCCCCGAGCTCACACCTCCAAAACATCAGTGAGCCTCCATCATGCTTCAAAGTGGGGATGGTATTCTGTTTACTATTGGCCTTGTTGACCCCTCTCCAAACATAGCACTTATGGTTGTGACCATAAAGTTATATTTTGGTCTCTTCACTCCAGATTACAGTGCGCCAGAAGCTGTGAGGCATGTCAAGGTGTTGTCAGGCTGTTGTAACCGGGCTTTTTGTGGCATGGGCGCAGTATAGGCTTCTTTCTGGCAACGTGACCGTTAAGCTCATTTTTGTTCAAGTATCGTTGTATTGTGCCCCTTGAAACAACCACACCGTATTTGCATGTCACCTTGTGTGTCTGTAACAAGGCCAAACCTTCAAGCCTATGTAAAATTGTTATGAGGGCCATTTGGGTGATTTCTCTTATCATTATGATTTAAAAAGGAGCCAAACAACAATGTGATAATAAATGGCTTCATATGATCACTATCCTTAAAAATTTGCACGATCAGTCATATTTTCAAAATCACTGACAAAATTTCACAATATCTGCCAGGGTATGCAAATGTATGTGCTTTTCATAGGTTTACTTGGAGTAAACAGTGTATAAGTGATGTAGAGTACTTACAGTCTCTCAGTAATGCTGAACTCTTCTTAGGATACATCACATGAATAAACTTTTTACCCACTGCCGTCAGATCTCGCAACTGTAAATGATAAATGAAAAAAGGTTTAAAATACCATGTACTACAAAGCCTTATTTAAATATATATTTTCAAACAATCCTATACTTTCTTTACATGCAACATATAATATATTCTTGCTACATTAATAGTTGATCAGACTTTGCTTGTCAGAGCAATATTTCCATTGCACAACCACAGTATAGACAACACATAATATAAGAGCAAGGCAGGCTTTATAGTTCTAATTGAAAAAATGCCTTATCTACTTTGAATAACCAAATAACTAAAGAGTTTCAGACCGTTTGACCACAAATGTACTAAACAAGTGTACTTAACACTGCTGTAGCATTAGGTATTTAGTAACTAACCAGCCTATCGCTACTAGCTAGCCACCTTCTATAGCTAGGCTACGTAGATTATGGGAGCACAAACATAATATTATGTGGTTGTCTGGCTAGTTGTTTATTTGTTAATGATGAAGTAATCTAAAAAATATATGTTTGATGAACACTGGAGTAATGGGCACAAACAATGCCACAAATTTTAATGTCACTATTTCGTAATGAATAGAATGTGTGTATTTCAAAGAATCCAACCCCACCTAAAAAGCACTAACCACAAAACACTTGTAACAGAGAAAATGTATGTTTAAAAGCTTTAATTTAAGATTATTTTGTGCAGAACAAGAAGTCTTACAATAGTGTCTTTGACAGGTTCATCCAGTGTGGAGTATTCATCATCCTGACTGGAGGTCCCAACAGGGACATTGATCTCTCCCTCAACAGGAATGTCTGATGAAATTGACACATCTGACAGGCCTGCAAACTGGATATAAAAAACACAGGCAGACATGAATGTGATCACTATATTACAACCGATTCTAAGCATTTAGCATATTACATTTTGTCAGGGTGCTGTTGTCATTGCATGATAGAGCTAATGTAGCTGTGTAACGCTCTCCTTCTCTACCTTTAGCTATCTACAGTAGACTGCAGACAATTACAGACACTAGCCAACTAACCGTTCTTCCTCAACGAATCTTCCTAACACAATAGCGTCAATGCAGTCGTTTCAATTTACGTTAACTGCTAGCACCACAGTAAGTGAATGCGTCCCCAAAGAAATGGTCTACTCTCACCCAGAGCGCTAACGTTAGCTTGCTAGCTATACATTTAGACCGGTAGCTTACTGCAACATTGCCTTGCGCCCTCAACTGAATAGCATATCAACAGCATAAAAACTACCTAGAACATTCACGTACGGTATTTACGATAATAAAGAATATATACAATGTTGAACAAGAACAGTAAAATTATGTAATTACCATAGGTTTACTTGACTCGTCAACTTCCGCCATCTTCTCTGACTATACGGATATGAAACGTGTAACCAATGTTTTGACCAGAAAGTCACGTGGCTTGCGCAGCGTTCATGAATATTGTAGGACCCTTGCTGGTAATAAACGAACAAACCGAATCCGGCAGAATGGGTTGGGGCTGGAACGAACTGCTGGTGAGACTGCGACATTGCAAGCGGATCTTGAGGCTATTTTGATGTGCCTTTTAAGTCCTGCTTGACAAAAATTACACCCGTCCCTCGTGATAAACGCTGGACGCTTTTCAAGTCATGCGGGTTTGTGTAAAGTGGGTCCTACTATGCTAGGCTACCCACCGCGGGGTAGCAGATACTTTTAAAGAAGTTTTTAAACAAAATGCTCTTCGTTTTCGCTTAAAGGGGCCATTTGCTAAATGTTTACTGTAGTACCAGCATAAATGACTAGAACACATCTGAAAGGATTGTTTAAAGCAACTGTTTCGAATATTTTGTGGACTAGGCATGTGGACTAGATATACTATTCCGATATTTGATAAGGGAAGGCGATCCAAGTTCTCAATGTTTAAAATGCCGTCTTGCGTTAGAGGCAGGATTCTACACAGTGCCCTTTATTTTACAATTTCAACCACACTGACCAAAATTAGATTAGGCCCAATTCTATGGAGTTCAGGGAATACAGAAATGCATCTGTTAGTTTGTATGTGTGGTCCTGGGCTGGCATTGTTACAACTGACACAAGTTGTGAGGCTGGATGGGCATACTATCAAATGCTCTAAATTTGTGTTGGAGACAGCTCAGGGTAGAAAAAATTAACATTACATTTTCTGGCAGCAGCTGTAATGGATATTACTACTGCCAGCATGCAATTCGCAAATTCAAGACAAAACTTGAGGCATCGTGTTGTGTCACAAGACCTTTAGTGTATTTTTTTGTACATAGTGAAATGACCATGCTGTTTAATCAGCTTCTTGATTACTGTCAAGTGGATGGATTAACTTGCTAAATGGAAAATGCTCCCTAGAGGGGTGTAAACAAATTTGTGAGCAATATTGTTGAGAAATACATTTTCTCTATGTATGGAAAATGTCAGGGTCTTTTTCAGCTAATGAAACATGACCAACACTTAACTTTCCATTTTCGTTCATTGTAATTTGGAGGTTAGGTCACATTTAATTTGGTCCCACTTCTTAGAATTTTAACATGAAGGCATCTCTAGATTTCATAATATATTAGTCATGTGGATGTTCTTTTTAATCCGCTCTATTTTTAAATGAGAGTCACAAAAAATATTATTTTTAACCTTGGGTTATCTCTATAGGGTGCCACAATGCATACAGTTATATATGTCTTGCCTGAAAAGTCTCAACAGTGCTGCAGATGTATCCAACAACCCATGCTAAAAAAATACCTTGCTATACCTGTATTCACTGATTTCAGAAGCTCTCTTCAAAGCGTCTCGAAAGGTGTGGTTCCCAAAAGATGTGACACCTCATTCCCCCCCTCCGGGGACCAAGGTTATAGGCATAATCTAAGGTTCCCTTTCGGTTGCTCACTTCGGTCCCACAATGGGGACAATACACAGCCATAGGAAAACAGGCCGTTTGTCTCCTAATCTAAACGCACGAAAGGCACCATGCAGATTCTGCTGGTCAGCAGATGCAAACTGAGGGGCAGAAGGTGAGGAGGACAAACTTTACACCCACTCTAGATGGCACTATATACTGCATGCAAAATTATTAGGCAAATCGTATTCCTCAACTTATATTTTATCGTTAAACAAACACAATGCTCTCAGTCATTCCAAAATATAATTGAACCCCAAACCTGAATGTTTAACAAATGAAAAGTTAGTTTTGGTCTTTCTCAGGGGAATAGATAAGAACGCAGACAGAATTATTAGTCAACAATTGGTGTGCAGAATTATTAGGCAACTAATTAAAATAAGTATTTCTCCCAAAGTAAGTCTAACAAATAAGTAACACAAAATGGCAATGAATTTAAATGTTTGTCCTTTTGAAAATATTCAGTGACCAATATAGCCACCCTTCTTTTGGCCGTGAGCTTTCCGTCTATGGCGTCTGTCAGTTTCTTGATCTGTTCATGATCAACTTTTGCTGTAGCAACAACCACAGCTTCCCAAATGCTGTGGTGTATTGTCTTCCCTTACTGCAAATCGCAATTTTGAGAAGGGCCCCAAATTTCTCAATAGGATTTAAGTCAAGAGATAAAGTGGGCCAAGTCATTATTTGTGCATTTTTGTGGCTCTTGCTAGCCAAATAGTGGAGTACTTGGATGTATGTGATGGAGCATTGTCCTGCATGAAGATCATGGCCTTCTTGAATGCTGAGGACACCTTCCTGTACCACAGCATGAAGAAAGTATCTTCCAGATACTATCAGTAGGTTTGGGAGTTGAGTTCAGTCCATCTTCAACCCAAAAAGGTCAAACTACCTCATCCTTGATGATAGCAGCCCATACCAGTACCCGTCGTCCACCTGGCTGACGCCTGACTGAAGTGGTGCCCTGTGTCCATTAGTGATCCAGCTACAGGCCCATTCATCTAGTCGATTAAGAGTCACTGTCATTTCATCTGTTCATAAAACCTTTAAAACATCTGTCTTCAGGTATTTCTTTGCCCAATCTTTTCAGCATGTTTCAAATCCTATTCAGTGGTGGTCGTGTTTCAGCTTTCTTGGCCATGTCTCTGAGGACTTGACAACTGGTACTTCTGGACACTCCATGTAGGTAGCAGTTCTGGAATATGATGACACAGGAGGATAATGGGTTCCTGGTAGCTTCAAGTTTAATTCTTCTGCAGTTCATTTGCATCTGTTCTTCTCCATGTGTTTTTTGCACCCCAGTTGACTATTTGCCACCAAACGTTTGATTTTCTAGTGGTCACACCTCAATGGTTTAGCTATTTCAAGAGCGTTGCATCCGTCTCAAAATCACAACGCAGAAGCAAGTGCTAGAAAACACTGTCCACAAGATATAACGAACAACCAAAGGTACCCGACAGCAAATGGCTTGAATGTTGTGTTTTGGTGGCTTGTTTTTTGCCCCAGTCCAATTTCAGCTGGGCAGGTTCTCCTTTTTGACTCTATGGTTGTGCTGTGTTTTTGTGCATATAGTACCATGTTCTTATTGGGTCTAGAGTTTGTCCTCACTATCTACCCCTCACTTTACATCTGTTGTCGGCAGCTAACACTGCATTGAAGGATGAAACAGTTGCGGCTAGCACAGGAAATATATCGCATACAAACCCAAGGAAGACACATTAACAAGCCACAGGAAACGCACAGTGCTCCTAGGCAGCCACCGAAACCTACGCCCAACCGGGGAAGCCTACACATGTCCAGCCAACCCACCATCCCCTGCCGCAAGACACAAAAGCAGACAAACAGAGTCCAGCAGATGGGCACATGAGATAATACAAACACAGTAGAAGAAAAATACATCAACAAGAGAGACCAGGCACTGACAGTGATAGAAATCACACAGACTTAGACAGCCCAGAATAGAACAGACATGTAAAAATCCAACAACCCTATATTCTCCACCCCAAATTATAATAGACAAGGGATACTTTTTGGCTTATAGTGTAAAATGAGTCTACATATCACAGTAACAGTGAAATACTCAGGAGAGTGTGTAAAGTCAGAATATAGTGTAAAGTCAGAATATGGTATCAAAGTGTTACTTGCCTTTTACTCCGCCCCACAATTGCCCACAATGCAAATTATGGAATCCATATAGCCAAATAATGCAAAAACGATTCTCTGTACCACAGTCAATATCCTGTAGGAAATACAGGACCAAGTTTAACACATGAAGATTCTATTGCAGACTGCTGGCAGCCTGCGTATATGCCATCACGGAAAGTGTGTTGCTCACTAGATCGATAGTTCTGGTGCTGGTAATACCAACATTTGGACCATTGTTCCCTTAACCCAGTGGTTTCGTCTATAGACTCAGACTATGGTGTCTAATCATGGAGCATGTTTTGTAGTTTGGAAAACAGCTTGGAACTGTTGATTCTACTCAAACTTTCAGTCTTTTATAAAATCTCAGCACACAGAAAAATACCTTTAAAATTCTTGACACACAATCCATAACAGCATGCTCAGACATTTAAGATAACTTTGCAGCTCTCATTATTTTTACAGTTCAGATGCCTGGACACACTTAAAAATTACCTTTTCTATTGTGGCTAATTGTAGGGTGGAGTATAAAGCCAGAAACACTTGCAATTGCATAATACCCCATGATGTGTTACTGTATTCTGTCACTGGAGACTTATTCGGACTTTTGTGTGGCATGCAGTTGTGAGGAATTACGTATCTCATATTCAGTGTTGCAGCATTGGCAGTATTTCTGCCCTTGGAACAGGTTTTACAACCATTTATTGTAAATATCACTAATATGAACAAATATATTTTTTATTAATATTAACATAAACAGAGGTACATTTAAAAAACACTTTGTTGTCCTTTTTGCTAATACGCCGGCCATTTTTATTTTCAAATATTTAATATTTAATGACTCGGAAGAGATTTTTAGATGTTGCTCACAAGACGGTCATCAAGATTAGGTTGTTGTTGTCCCTTTAAGAAGTACAATATGCTTATGAAAGGGGAGTGCCTTCAAGGCCGTGGCTGCTTTTCTCAGTTTACTCTTTCAGCCCACGCAACTACAAAAAATCGTCAGGAAAATATGGAAATATCGACAACAAAAAACGATATACACCAAGAAACATAAGAACAGGAATTGTCGCGTATTATTGATCTAATGAAGGAATGCCACACGGAACTTTAAAATTACTGCGTTACACGGGTCCAACGGATCGAGGGTTATTCATATCTGGAGGCTTCCCAATTGTCAGTTTGGAAAACCATTTTATTCTTCTGCAAATATAGAATGCTTTAATTTAAAGGATTATCATTTCACCATCTAGGATATTGTAAAGAATTCCAAACATAAGCAATGGGGCATCCTCCTCTTGAGTTCAGCGACTGCTATGGGGATAGTCCGGATTTTAGAGAAAGAATAAAATGCTATGAATTAGAATTGGAAAGAACAAGTAAATTTCTCAAGGATGTAATCAAAGATGGCAACAGTGTAATCAGTGCAATCAAAGGTAAGCAAATGTGTTTCTTATGTTATTCACCATATATTCTGGGACTATTTTCCGTTGTGGTGCACACAATATATATCAATCTATTTAGGAGAGGATACTTTTATGTTTTTACGCAGTTTACATCAAACTTCGTGAGCTCCAGAAACAAGGCTTGATGCTTTCACTTGATAATATGATTAAATATGGTGATGCAGGGCCCAGATAAAAGCTTGACCGGTGGAAAAAATACTCTTCTGTTATTTTAACGATTTTTACTCAATAGAACCTCTCCAAATTAAACCCTGCACGTCTGGAAGTTAAAACAGATACACACATATTTAGTTGTAATTGCTAATGCATGTGCCAAATAGTGACATGTGACTACAATACTAGTGTTGATAATTGTTACATATCCACACTATGAACTAATAGGTTTAAATCCAGGTAGCACCCGGCTCAACCTAATATTCACAAACTGACTATGAACTTAGCTACTTATGAACCGATATGAAGATAATCGTTGATACAGGTAAACAGTAATCGAACTGTGCACTCTATGACTTAACTTTTTCAAAACAACCATTGTTTGCAAAGTTGTTCCTCTATACATTAAACATTTGATCAATTTCCACTGAATATTTGGCAAAATGCTAGTACTTGAACAAGAGTGCAAACTGGGTTTTTATACCTAGAGGCCCAATATTGTGACATTTTAATACTTAAATATATTTGGTGTAAATATAAGGTTTGGTAACATTTTTTTATCTAAGTATTTTGTGTCCATGTTGTCCCAAATTGTTAATTCTACCTCCTTATTGGGTCTTTCTTGTTGGCCAGACAGCCAATGCTATAGCTCTTGTTTTTATAACCATTCCCAGATCGCTGATGTTTACAGAGATTGCCTTGGTCTTCAAGGCTGATTTCTTGCTCTGACATGCACTTCAAAGTGTAGGACCTTGGTATGCACAGGTCTGTGACATTCTAAGTCATGACCTATCAATTGAATTTGCCACAGGTGGACCGACATCAATTTCTAGATACATTTTAAGGATTGTCAAAGGACTCAATGCATTTTTGATCAATATGGAGTGTCATTGCAAATGGCCAGAATACTTTTGTAAATGAAAATGAGTGGTCCCATTTCAAAAAATGTATTTTCACTTTGTTATTATGGTGTATTTTGTCTAGGTTGGATGACGCATTTTTGTGAGAAAGTGAAGCTGTCTGTTTTCTGAAGCCACTGTACATTCAAGTGTTATTTAACCTTAATAAGAATGAAACCTCATAACGATCGGTTAAATATTTGTGGATGACAGTGTGACCTGTTGACTGGGTTAACATTTGATAGACATTTTACTGTAGCTACAGTGTAAATTAACTTGTGTAAACTCTGTCATATGACACCTGATCATATACAATGCTTCATCATTTCAGTCCAAGTTCACAGAGGAATGCATGTGGATGGATTACTTCATTGCAATCATGCAGACTAAGGCATTAGTAAACAATTTAGATGCCTACGTTTTTAGGTAGGTAAGCATTCTTGAAAGTTTCCAAATCGATACTCACGCCCTGACCACATTTTAAGCAAGGCTGTAATGATTCCTCTACACAGGGCATTTTACCATCAATTGACATGGCTGTGCTTGTAGAGTATGAATAACATTTAAATTTGGCATGGACCCAACCTGTCCAGGATTTATTTCATCTGTCCAAAAAATTACTCAAAATCGGGGCTACCTGTGTCTACACTGCGCAGAAAGAGAACGGCACATACTTGTACCCTGTCTGCAAACCAGAACAGAGACTCTTTTCACAAAGGATTTTCTGAGTCCTACTGGTTTTTCCAGATTGACTTGCTTTGCAATTTTGCATTCCAACCAGCCAACCGGGTGAGTTTACATAAGCATACACAATATAAAATGCATCTCTACAACTGATAATTTCTGTGATGCAAGAATGAATCAAATTGATAACAGAATTTTCTCAGTTGACCGCTTTATAGAAGCAAAGCATAGTTTACACAACCTGCCAGTTTGGGGCTGCTGCTGCTGTTTTAACCATATTGTTCCAATCACCTTCACTTCACTGCTGTCAAGCACTTCACTAGTGCCCCCACCTTTTTTTACTGTAGAACAGTACAGTCAAAGAAACACCATGGTACTTCTGGGATTTTGATGACTAGCATGGCTGGAATAGACCAATTGTGGGAATAGGTTACTTAAAATAATGTGACAATACTTTGATAATGTCCCAGGGCTATGTCAGGACCCTGGCTTTCAGGGCTTTAGCCCCTGATGTTTTTTTGGTCAGCCAGAGTGTTTTTTGGGCTGTCATTAACGCAGCCGGGATGGTATTAATGAGACATGCTCAGTGAGAGCCGATTTGAGCTTACCATGTACACTGATCACATTGTGGGTGATGGCTCAATTCATTTAAATGAAATTAAATGTTGCAAGCGACTGGCTTGTTGGGCGATGCATGTAAGGCAGGGGAGGCAAAGAATATAGTTATATAGTTATATTCTTTGTCAGTTATATATATATATATAGTTATATTCTTTGCCTCCCCTGCCTCACATTCCCAACTTTATACAATTCTCTCATGCCAATGGGTACTGGCCTATCATGGGATTATTTTTTAGCTGATTGGTTGCTAGGCTGTAGCCTTGATACAAAACTAAATGTGTTATGCTGTTATGAAAAGCTGTTATGATGCAAGTACGCACACACGAATCATATTCAAACCATACTAACTTTAGATTAGCAGAACATAGTTCTATTATTTTGTGTTATATGAGACATTGTAGGCCGTGCGTGGTGGTTTGGGTAAGTTTCCTACAGCCCGCATGTATGAAGAAATGCTTCTATTACACTTCACCAAGCAACCATCCCTGCTCTTCTAACAAGCTCACTTCATTATTGTTAGCTCAGCAGCATGATAGTGAGTGTAGGCATCTACAAAGCAACTGTCTGATTGGTAGGGCCTTGTGAAAGGCACAGCTGTGTGATCCGGGCAAGCGGTAATTGTGAATTCTGATTGAGTACAGTAAGAAATGGGAGATGCAGTGCCAGGAAGAAATTGTCTGTGGTGGACCCAGTCGAATAGTTTTTGTGGGGTGGTATTAGTTGCCCAAGTGATGAATTATGGCAGATAAGTGTAATCCTGGTATGCCTTCTTGATTTATGGTTGCAAATGTCAGCAGAAATGTGAAAACTTAAATGCACTTGACTGTTCAGGGGGGAGAACATGTGACGTAGTAGCCATGTGTGTCTCTGTGTATGAAGAGATATTAGCATTTTTAACAATTATAAAAAACATCTTTAATCTTAGCTGTTGCAGTTTATTGATCTTTTCATTAGCTCAATCTTTACATTCATTGTGTGTGATAAAAATACGGTAAGAAATGGGGGGTGCAGTGCCAGGAAGAAACTGCCTGTCTGATGTGGGCCCAGCCATGTAGTTCTTGTAGGCTGGGAGTTTGTTGACCAAATGACAAGTTCTGCATGCGTGTGTGTGTGTGTGTGCACGGGAGCAGAAATATCACAAATGTTGTCCAATGTTTGCCTTTGCGTTTACATACAGAGGCTGATACATTCTGTATTGTTAGAATATACCTGAAGGAAAGCCTTAGTGTTTCATCAAAGTACCACTCTGCTAATACTAAATGTCATCTCTTCAATGTCCTGCCTGAATGCTGTAGACTTTTGGTGTAGAACCCAATAAATGGAACAGTATTTGCATTGTTTGACCCACCAAGATTAAATTCTGTTGCTCAATTTGGCAATGTCTTTTTAGCTCAAACAGAAACTGGCATTGTACAGAGGGATGTAGTGCTGAGTAGAGGCTATGTCACTTATTATGTCTTGGTGATAACTGGGGGTCACTTGAATAAAGTGTTTGTTCTTGATGTACAATCAACAAAATGATTGTCACCCTTGATAAAGACTTGCCAGTAAGACTAAAATCAAACTAATTTTCCAACATGTGGAACATACTGACCATCATTAATGATTCACGGGAAGGGAATTCACATAAATGACACATTGGGACTTGGTGTCCCATCCTCTTGCAAGGAAAAATGTATAGATCATTGGGAGACCACAACTTCAAACCTGCTCTCAGATTAGCCCAGGGTCCTATGTAGGAGGATTGATTTTTTTTTTCAAAACAACATATGCTACTAATGCAGTGTTTAACAAAAGCTGCTCTCATCCATGTTTTAGAGATGGACACTTGCAAGTGCACACCAAAGCTTCAGGTAATTGAACGAAGTGACCTTGCAATTTCTGATGGAAGGGTTGACCAGATCTAGGTAAAAAACTACATTTGGAAAAATGAAATGGATATGCCATAGAAACATGTGGGCAAATGGTGCCTTATGGGAAAGATGCTTCCTGGCCAAGTTATATTTTCTATGTGCAATGTACTTAAACAAATCAGGATAAGGCCTGTAAGAATGTCAATGCCATCTGTGTTCAACCTTAATACACAACAATTTTTTGGTTTTTCTTTTGGTTGCATGCTCCAAATATAACAATTGCTATGAGGTTAATAGTTTATCCAATTTCTGTGATGATGCTTTGTCAGGCCTGTACTGTAGCCATCTTAGATGTTTTTAGGTATTTCTTGCCTTCGGGAAATCTTACGTTGTTCGGTTGAATTTTAATCGGGATATTGACTTGGCCTGTCAAGGACTTATCACTTTTTATCAGTGATTTGCTGAATGATGAATTGTTGTTCAATGAGTTTGCCATCATTTACTTCTACTTCTGCAGTGTTTCTTTACACTTCAGTGACATAATAAATTAAGAAAAGTTAAGCAGTTCAAACGGCAGCTATGCATGCCAAAGCCATAACACCTCTGCCCAATATTTCACAGATGAGCTGGTATGTGGTGGTATGCTATTGCAGTTTATCTCTCCACATTTCCCCTCACTTTCACTTGGGAACATGTTAGTTTGTGTCTCATCTTTTCCATAACTCTGTTGTTTTGGTACTTTCTAGCTATCTTAATCCTGGCCATTCTATGTGGTGTCTTATTAGCGGTTTGCGCCTGACAGTTTAGCCCCTTTAGTTCTGCTGGTGAATCTTTCTGCAAATGATAGTGGCTGAAACATACACGATTACCTCCTTGAGTGCTCTTTATGCATCAGACAGCTGTTTTTCTTCTGCATTGTGGTGAGCATTCTTCTGTCATCTACGGCAGAGCTCTTGGCCTACCAGGACCTTTTACAGTTGCTGAGCTCACCAGTGCTTCTCTTTTTAAATAATGCTCAAAACTTGCCAAAGTTTTGTTATTTTTTAAATAATTTTTTCCAGACTCAAAATGGCTTCCTTGCCTTTCATTGACACTTTGGTACTGATTTTGACTGACACCAGTAGTAGAGTTGAAAGGTAAATGCTTAATCTAGAAACACAACTAGACAAGGACTGCGCGGATGTGCTTGAAACAAATGACTGAACACAACAACCTTACCAGAACACCTGGCAAACCAAAATTCGCAATACATATAATGCCCTGAAATAGGTAGACTACATATACAATGTTTTCATTTCTAACTGGTGAAACCATACAAAACTTATAGTAATATTTTAACTTGAGTCCAAACTTTTAGAGCACAGGACAAAGAAGAAAACAAGGGCACTGTATACTTATACATTTTATACATGTATAATAATGCTGCTATTATGTTGATAACGTATATTGTCTGTGTTTTTATGAAGGCTATTCAGTGGCAGTCCAGAAGTTCTCCCAGACACTCAATGTATTCCAGTTTGACTTCATTGGTGATTCGCTGACAGATGATGAAATAAACATTGGTAAGTTCTTGTGTTCATGTTGATTTATCAGAACTTCAGAGTCATATTCTGCATAGCTTTCAATGGTTCCAGTCATCTTCATCCCCCCTGGGTTCTGGTTGGCAACACTGGTTACTGATGAAGTTTTAGTGCACTTGACTTGGAATTAGGAATTGAAACATTGACATCCTTTATTGATTTCACTTCCTTCTTAGTTATATGAATTCCTTTTCTCCATGTAATTACGCTAAACATGAATAAAGCAGGTCTTACAAATCTATCTACTGTATGGTAATCTAGTACAGGCTACAAAATCTTATGTGACATTACAAAATGCATACAACTAGTATGTCTAACAAGTTATCTTTTTGTTAGGATTGAATCATGTTTTATGTACATGTGTGTTCTAGATGCCAATTGCCTAATTTGTATTAATATACTGTTTCACTTTTACAGCGGGATCTTTCCAGGAATTTGCTGGACTCTTACAGGAAGTAGAGGATGACAGGATGATGCTGGTGGGTTATCAGCAGCTCCTTATTGTCTCTTGATGAAACCAGATGTTGATACAAGAAACTGGAACTGGCTTCCTTTACAGAACTCTTAGTAGTTTCCTCTTTAGACATAATTATGTAATGACACTGCAAAACCATTGTGCAATGATAAGCAGTTAGTCCTGTAGGCTGGGTTTTCTGGATGCTGAATTGCACAGCTGTTCTGTATTTAATGTGGATGCTGTTTTTTAAAGGGAAGAACAGCAGCAGCAGCAGCTGCTGGAGTGCCAGACTTCTATTCCATGGATCCCATTTTCTTACACATTGTTATTATAGCCCATCTTGGGTGCTTGTAATATCTACATGTTTTAAAAAATGGCTCAGAAAACACACAAGGTTTCATGTTTTATTTTGGACAGGTTCAGAATGCTTGTGATCTGCTTATCAAGCCACTGGAGAAGTTTCGCAAGGAGCAAATAGGAGTGACAAAAGTGAGTTTATATTGAGCTTTTTATTAATTCATTTAGAGTAGGTTATTGGATATTTTAGTTTGTGAATATTAATATTATGTGTTGTTTGATTGGATTGTTGAGTGTAGCCACTCAATATTTTGCAGCAAGCACTGTTTCCCCCCCAAAAATAGCAGAGATAACCAGAGTTTTGCCAGTTAATAATATAATCTATACTCCTGTTCACACACCCAATTTGCACGCTTTAAAAATGTTGCGGAACGCTCACCATGACCCTATCTTTATTCAGTAAGGCATTCAGTCAAACATACACCCTGCCACCACGAACTGCCCACATTTATTTACTAACTCTATGCTTGCTCCTAATGCAATGAAGGTTGATTGAATTTCAAGGTTGATTGAATTTGATCGTTGCAGAAAATTATTTTCTTAGTAGAATTAGTAGCGTCCATTTCTCCTAGCAACCCTTTGAGCGGCTTTTGCCCTTCTGCCAGAGCAACTATGGTCTAGTTCTAGGTTTCCCAAACCTCTCCTTGGGCCCTCTTGGGTGTTTCACATTTCAGTATTCAGTATGTCTGTGGTGGCCAAATTGGTTGTTGTCTGTACCGCTTTGGCATCTGTAATCACTGCAGATGACCTCAGCTGAAACACAAGCTTAAACAAATGCTCAGCTTTCCAAAAGTTTTGTCATAACTGTCAAATTGAACATTTATTGGACATTGGCATCAGGTTGTATGTGAAAAGTTGTTCGAATGGGTGAAATGTGAACTATTACAGTTCAACATAGACAGATGGTTGGTGGTGTCAGATGCACCGATACATCGTCCCAGAGGTTCTCAATTGGATTCAGGTCTAGGGAATATGAGGGCCAGTCAATGCCTTTATCATCCAGGAACTGCCTACACACTCTGACCACATGAGGCTGGGAATTGTCCTGAACCAGGAAGAACCCAGGGCCCACTGCACCAGCTTAAGATCTGACACTAGGTCTGAGGATTTCATCCCGGTACCTAACAGCAGTCAGGGTACCGTTGGCTCACACGTGGAGCTCTGTGCGACCCTCCAAGGATATGCTTTCCCAGATCATTATTGACCCACCGCCAAACCGGTCATGCTGGATCATGTTGCAGGCAGCATAACATTCACCACGGCATCTCCAGACTCTTTCACGTCTGTCATGTGCTCCGAGTGTATCTGTTCTCATCTGTGAAAAGAACTGAGCACCAGTGGTGAACATGCCAAGTCTTATGTTCTCTGGCGAATGCCAATCTAGCTGCTCAGTGCTGGGCTATGAGCAAAGGTTCCACTAGAGGATGTCGGGCCCTGCTATTCTCATGAGATGGCCCATTTCCTGGTATCTTTTCCTTGCTCTTGATAGTTTACTGCGAGACGCAGCAATCATTGCTACGGCACATATGGATATGCCATCCTGGAGGAGCTGGACTGACTCTGCAACCTGCAACCTGAATGGGCTGCAGGTACCCCCTCATACTGACATTAGTGACAAGGACACTAGCAAAATGCTAAACTAGAGAAGAATCAGCCAGGAAGGATATGTAAAAAGCTATTGTCTGTGGCCACAGCCTGCAAAACCATTCCCTTTTGGGGGTTGTCTTACGGTTGCCTCTCCAGCGCACTTGTAACTTTTATTTGCACCAAAACAGGTGTAATTGACTTGGTGTTATACCGTGATGATTGTGTTCCCTTAATGTTTTTGAGCAGTGTACTTCACATACAGTTCTTAAAAAATACCAACGTTCTGGTAGTGTTCTGGTAAACATTTATTGTCACTGATCTACTCCAGTTATGGCTGTGTGAAAAAACATGATGTTGTTCTTCTTGACATTCATTAAAATTATGACATTTATCATGTTAACATTCCTCTCACTGAAAAAATATTTCTAATGTTTCTGTTTTATTATTGTCTTATAATTTGATTAATCTTTGTTGCTGCTCTAGGAAAAAAGGAAGAGGTTTGAAAAAGAAAGTGAAAAGTATTACTCTCAGTTAGATAAGCATCTGAATTTGTCTGCTAAAAAGAAGGAAACTCAGCTGCAAGAGGTTAGTGGAAATCACTCAGACACTTCCTGTTAAAGGAACCTTTGTTGTTCAGGATATTAGATTAATGTATAATGATGATGTTTATTTAGATAACTCAAGCTCAGCCACATAGATTACCTAATAATAACAAATCTAAAGACAAATTGGAAACCATCTGCTTTTGTAGTCATTATTTTATTCTTCCAACAGGCTGATGAGCTGCTGGAAAAAGAGAAAGTTAACTTCTATGAGTCATCCGTGGAGTATGTTTACCAGATCCAGCAGGTGCAGGACAGGAAGAAGTTTGATGTGGTGGAGCCTGTGAGTCTTCCTCCATCTTTTTGTTTACAAATCCCTTTGTTACTGCATGGAAATCTTCATGTACAGGGCTGAATATACTGCCTGTGTATTCTATTCCATAACATATTGTGACTAAAGTGGATCAATGGTCCACCTCTGTGTCTTCTGTTTCACTCTATGATTCTCACAAGAACAAGGGGATGTGTCGATATCTCGCTTGAATGGAATGCATGGCTTCTTTTCCCTGCTCAATTTTGTACTTGATCTTTCTTGAAGTATTCATGAACCTCCCAGCACAGTTCTGATGCGTTGCAGTCCCTTAAAAACATATGCCTGAAGATTTAGTTACCCTACTTTCATGAAAATTTTCAGTGTTATTTAGGTGTGTTTTTTCAGGATTTTGTAGTAGCCTCAAGGCCAAATAAATGTGTTGTCCGACAATTATTACTAGGCCCTAAGGTTTCCTAAAGTAGAGCATACAGTTGCTCGATTGAACATCTTATCAATTAACTTAAAACAATAAACAGTTAATTATAAAAAATCTAAAGATTTGTTTGTATTAAAGGTAAAAAAATATTTGATCAATGATTTTATTATACAAGTGGTCCAGAAAGGAACAACACCATGCTTTGCTCGTCCCTTGCACAAAATATTTTGACAAGGGTTGTGGGTAAATTATGTCTGAGTGTGGAGAACAGGCTTATTCAATATCTTTTAAAGTGGGTAAACTGCTTTCACCAGTTATTTTAAAAGCACCATGCATCCCAGTGCTGACTTGCCTCTGAAGGTAATTAAGGTCAGTCCCGGTTGGTTACTGGACCAGGGACCTGATGCTGCTGAAAGGTGTTTGAGAACCAGTAGGGGGAACTCTTCCCTTTGTTGTAAAGGTGAAATCCCAATGCCCCTGTTCCACACACATATATTATCCCTAGGCTCATTTCTCATATGTTAGTAAAAAACTATGTTTTACTTTGTACTATAGCAGCTAAATATTTGTAATCAGTGATGTACAATCAACTCGAGGTATTGACAACCGTATACACATTTTTTCGGAGCATTTAACATGAAAATGTAAAAATAAAACAAACAGTGAGCCATATTCTGGGCTCTTAAAAAAGGAGGAGCTGCATACATTTATTTCAAAACAATTATTTCTTATACTTAAAACATTCAAATGAGTCGTTTGAAATATTTCTCAGTGGATAACAGCGCTGAGCCTTGTCCTGTGAAGTCTTACAAGGTTGGCACACACTTCTAATGGGGTCTTGGACCAATCCTCCATGCCAACATTTCGAGATCCTTGATCCTCTGCCGAGATCACACAAAGATTACCTTTACCTTGTAGCCAAGCTCATGTGCAATCAAACTAGATATGTAATCCAATGTCGCGTTGTGAGTTTTTTTCTGACAAGGCGACTCTGAAGAGACCACTGGTGGCATGTCTTGTGGGGTATGTATGGGTCTGTGTTATGTTATTTTATTATCTAGTAACTCTCAAATTATATTTCTCATAAAAACTAGAACATATTCAATCAATCTTTTATCAATTCTTAACAAAACATGCATGCTCATTTTCTAGCATTGTGTGTGCTGTAAAGACCAATGTGTGCTGCTTTGTTTCGAGTCAGCTTTAGGTTTGCTAATTCCTTCGCTGACACACCAGAGCATGCTACTAAATTCACAATTAGTAAAATGTTATGTGTCTGTCTCCATCTTAACAACAGTTTTGTCAGTATGAATTCACCATGACATCTGGACCCACCCCAATGTTAGTCAAGTACAAGTATATCCTCCTCAGCTGACTCAGTTGCCACTGGCCCTGCCCTCTAAGGGTAATTCCTGCTGTTCTTAGAGGTTTGGAACTAAATACAGTGCTCATAGTTTTGGAACCAGTGTGTTGTCCAGAACTCACTGGTTGCATGTGACATGTACAGTGTGGAGGAGTCATTAGCATGCATTAACCTTCTAGCTTGTAACACAAGTGGCAATTGTTTGTAGAAATTGTCACTGCTCTTTGCATCTCAGGCATTAGAGAAGCTTACATTAAAGTACACTTTCTGAGCTATTTTGGATAAGTAACTTGGGAATTTTGTGATATTAAGTGATGTTAAGCCATAAGTGATTTTTTTCATGATCTATAACATCAAAGGCTGCTCTAAAATCTGACTATACACCTCCAAGTCTTACATCATATCTATGAATATTTTGCTTTTTAAGCCATTGCCCTGTCCTAATCTTAGATATATTTTTTTTAAATACATAGGCATCAGGTTAAATGTGAAAAGTTGTACGAACGGGTGAAATATGACCTAGTAGAGTTCAGCATGTGTCGGATGCACCAATACATAATGTCCCAGTGGTTCTCAATTGGATTCAGGTCTGGGGAACATGATGGCAAGTCAATGCTATCAATGCGTTTATCATCCAGGAACTGCCTACACAGTCTGACCACATGATGCCGAGCATTGTCCTGAACCAGGTTAAAACCCAGGGCACACTGCACCAGTGTAAGGTCTGACGATGGGTCTGAGGATTTCATCCCGGTACCTAACAGCAGTCAGGGTACCGTTGGCTCGCACATGGAGGTCTGTGTGACCCTCCAAGGATATGCCTCCCCAGACCATCACTCACCCACCACCAAACCGGACATGCTGGATGTTGTTGCAGGCAACATAACATTCACCACAGTGTCTCCAGACTCATTCATTCACTCTTTCAAAATAAATAAATACATTTTAATGTTTTTTTAGCAATCAATCAAATGTATTTATAAAGCCATTTTTACATCAGCAGTTGTAACAAAGTGCTGTTCCAAAACACCCAGTCTGAAACCCCAAAGAGCAAGCAACAACAATGTTGAAGCACAATGGCCTAGAGAGGAACCAGGCTCGGAGGGGTGAGCAGTCCTCTTCGAGCTGTGCCGGGTGAACATTTTAAGAGTACAAGTTGTAATAATTAGTAAATGGGTTGTGTCCAGAGTCTATAAAACGAAATCCAGGTCAGAATCATGACCAGATGGACAAGGACAGAGACAATCGGGGGGAGGGGGTAACTGGAGGATTGGTTATCAGACTGGCAGCTGGAATCATCAGGTGTTGTCTTGATCTGCAACACAGCTAGGAGGACGTTGGACAATGGCTGCAACAAGTCTTTAGAGCCTGGGATTTGGGAGGTGTGGGCAAAGACCTCATGTCCTTCTAAGTTTGAATGGAGCAGGAGACATGAACATTTAGAGAGTTCATTCCTTAGGTTTACAAGGATTTACGGTGGAGAACTGACCCTACTCCCCCAAGCATCAACCAAAGGGACACCAACCAACGACAAGCACCCTGAATGGCCAAGTATTGCCAGCAGAGTTCACCTCAATTGCACAATGGGCGCAATGAAGAGACAACAACTAGCCAGCAACTCCGCCCCTGAATGGCATTGGAGAGGGCATCCCAGTGGTGATGAGCCCATCTAGCAAGACAACAAGGGTGGACTATATCACGCCTTTCTGGTCTCCTTCCCACCCCTGGGCCAGACTGCACTTAATCATAGACCCTCCTGAAGAGTTGAGTCTTTAAAGTTGAACTGAGTCTGCCTTTCTAGCATTAATTGGCAGATCATTCCACAGTAGTGAAGCTCTAGCTTTAGCACCTTGCTTTTTTTGTTCTACAAGCAGCTTGATATTTTGATTTTACGATTAGATATTTAGATAATGTACAGGGAATATAACTGATTTGCTCCCAACTTGTGGAAGTTAGATGAATTACAGCAACAGTGCAGTTGTAGTCAGCTTTGTGGATGCATTATTTTACATCTGGTCCCGTTTTCTCCTCTTCTTTTCACCATCTGAATTTTGTAACATCCAAATACATTTTCAGCTCTATTTTAATTCAACAATACCCGATGCAATTTTACTTTCTATTTTTAGACTGATTGGGATAATTGGTAAGAATTATATGGTAATAAAATGTTGGCCTTTGTAAATAGTTTACAGCATTTCAATTTATTTTTTTTTTCATTTTATTTTTCACTTTGACAATGAAAGTTTTTGTATATCAGAGGCAAAAACTAAAACAATCCATATTGATTCCATGTTAAATCTATTTTGCTATTAATAAAATGTAAAAAAAGAAGTCAAGGTCGGTGATAGCATTTGAGAGCTACTGTATATGTTTTGTAGTGACTAAAATGCATCAGAATGGTATTGGTAAGTTTAGTTAACATTAGGTAAAGTCAGGTAATTATTGATTGTAGAAAATAATGACTTTCAATTGTAATGTTACAATACATACACTAACAGATTGAGGAAAACCACCACTTTTCTAAGTCCTCATCATCTCAGTCATATGCACAGGTTTTATAAATTACTAATATTGTTAAGGCATTCACAAATGTATAAATTTTTTATTATTTTGTGTGCTAATCTTTTTCTGAAATATAATTCAATACATCCGGATGAAAACCATTGGCCATGGCTATAGGGAAACACCAAAATATTACTCAATAGATTCCCTAATTGCTAGATTCATTAATACAGTTCAAAGTAAAACAGTGAAAAAGTGCCTTCAACAATGTGCGGTCAGCAGTTTTTTTTTTTAAATGAACGTGCTGAATATAGTGACTAATTGTATGTTGTGTTGTTTTCAATGAACAGGTGCTGGCATTTCTTCATAGTATCCTAACTCTGAACAACCTGACTGTTGAGATGACTCAGGATTTCATGCCCTATAAGAAGGAGCTGCAGCTCAGCTTACAGAATGTGAGTAACTATCAATTATACTGACCACATTAATGAATGTAGTGACTCTTATTGATAACTAACAATGGTGGCAATAGGTAATGTTGATGAGTGTATGCTCCATCGAGTATTAGTGCTCCAGCAAGCTATAATTGTACTAACATAACTACAGTATAACCGTCTCAAACAGACCTACATTTATTTCTGCAGACACGGAACCACTTTGAGAGCACCCGAGAGGAGATGGAGGAGCTGATGAACAGAATGAAGCATCCATCACAGATTGTCAAAATGCAG
The DNA here is from genome assembly GCA_016801105.1 of Esox niger. Lineage (NCBI taxonomy): Eukaryota > Metazoa > Chordata > Actinopteri > Esociformes > Esocidae > Esox > Esox niger. Next base: position 111,846 of record JACXGJ010000340.1, read on the forward strand.
GGCCAGCCGACCATCGAGGGCTACCTGTACTCACAAGAGAAATGTAAGTGCATGCAACAGTTTGTTCCTTTACTTGCTACATTCCAATCAACAGGTTTAATTGAATAATCCCTCATGCATTATGTCACCCTGCTCTCCCAGGGGCCTTGGGGGTTTCATGGGTGAAGTATTATTGCAAGTATCACAAAGACAGCAAGCTGTTGGTCATGGTCCCTTCTGAACCAAAACCTGCAACCAAGCAGGTAGGTCACGCAATGTGTTATCTTTTTTAGACTTTTTGTCAAATGGTCACTCATTTGTAGATGTGGTCATATTACTTCGTAATTACTACGTCTCTTAAAAACGAGTATTTGAATTGTCTCTAGTTGTCTGTGTTTCTGCCTTTTCATACACACTGTAACGGTTTCTTTCAGGCCACCACAGAGCTGAAACTTAAATCCTGCATTCGCCGAAAGACGGAGTCCATAGACAAACGCTTCTGCTTTGAAATCGAAACTTACGAGAGGTTAGTATAAACATTTGAGATTTTGCGATGAGATAGACTTGTTTAAAATGAATCATGCCTTGTGGGATAAACAGTTTTTAAGCATTGAGGTGAACAGGTGTTGTAGAAGGACACAGAGTGTGTGGGTACAGAGAGGATTCTAGCCTGAATCGGTTGGCAGCTAGATTTCCTATATTCTGCCGTAAGCAGATGGCAAACTGAGGGATTTCAGAGAAGGGAACACCATGAACTTATATTTATGCAAGCAAGGCATTCAATATGCACAGCAGAGGGCCAAACACTGACATTATGTCAAACAGAGAGAGCTTTGCCACCAGCTAATAAAAAGTTGATCACTCAAAAACTGAAACAGATTTTAAAATAAATGGATTTGGACTGCAGATCTAAATTAACATCACTGTTGTCAAATGAATTCAATATTATTTATGTCCTCAATCGGAATCTTCTTCCTCTGACCATAGAAACACACCTGTCACACTCCAGGCTGTTTCAGAGGCCAACAGGAAATTGTGGATGGAGGCCATGGATGGAAAAGAGCCTGTAAGTATCTTTGCTGCCTCCTACCGGAGAATCAATTAATTCCCTATGGTCCGAAGGATTTTAGGTCCTTTTACAAATAGAGTACATTTTGGTTAGTGTAACTTGTGTAAAAAAAACATTTGAGCATTTTTTGTTCAATTTAATACAAAAATGTGTAGTTATGGTTAACCATCATAAATTTGAGGTTTTCATCATAAATCAGCCATTACTGACCTTGATGACATTTTAAATAAAATAAATTCAATATTTCAGTCTGAAACCATTTAGTTGACTAGTTGTTTGTTTGGACCTTAGGCTTGGTTGATTTTTATAGTCAAGCAGAGATGCCCTTACGCTTCTTATCCCACTGCTCGCTCAACCAGAAAGTTTTGCCTGCACGGGATGGAAGTGCACACATACCTTGGCCAACAACTAATTAATTGTGCACGAACCTGATCTGCAACATGATGCTACATTTCAAGAAGGTAGCCTTACCACAATCCATATTGGTGGGCAAATTTTAACAACATTTATATTATCAAATTGGGTTCATACATGCCAGTATCTGAAAACGTTTTAATTTGCCCAAAATGTTAGCACATTTAACTCTATGCTAGCCTGACCAACTGGCAGTGACTGGAGATGTTGTATCATTATATCAAAAGTCTTGATCATCATATCCTCCAAGTATTGACATACCATAGCTCATATGGCAGAAAACTATACTTGCAACTTTAAGTTGCTCTATGTAAAAGCATCTGGCAAATTACTTAAATATATATCTGTGGCCCTGCATCCCACTTTCCATTAACTAAACAATCACTGTGACCTCCCGATGCATATCAGTAATATTTCCCTTTTTTTGGTGACCTAATAAATATTTTTTTTTAAAGAGGAAATAGTTGGCCACCGATCAACTGCTGGTGAAATTAAACAGCTCAATGAGAAGCAACTCAGTGTCAACAAGCAGCATAATGGAACACCGGTGTTGCTTATAATTTGCACAGGCATCTCATTGTGCATTCTGAGGGCAGTTATATTTGCTAATGATCATGTCACCACGACATCTAAATGCTGACCATTATTTCAATTTTTGTCAGATACTGAAATTAACTATTTTTTAAATGGTTTTATAATATTGCCAGCTAGATTGCATAACAAGCTGATTACCTAGCTAGTAACTGTCAGGTGGCAGTTAGCCTAATGGTTAAAGCTTTGGATGAGTAACTGGTTTGAATCCCTGTGCAGACAAGATGAAGAAATGTGTCTGCACTAGCAGGGCACGTTAACTACAGTAGTTTAGCACCTGATTTACAATTCCAGGTCTCACTGCATATTTAGGAGCATTATGCCCCCAAACTGGATATTCTTGTCCGTAGACCAAAATAACTTGTTTATCAGTTGTGTCCTTAGCAATGGCCCTGGATACGGATGGAAGGCGTTTTTGTTTACGTAATTGATCTGATAGTCCGCTTCCCGGACTGATGTCGTTCTGGTATTGTTTTAGTCTCATGTCATGTGTGACCAGGCAGGCATTGGCTTTTTTTCAAGCTGCCCCAATAAGTCACAAAAAGAGGCACCAAAATTGTTTGTCACTCTGTAATAAGCAACCATCCCAGAACCAGGGAGCCTGCTCTACTATGCACTGTTTATACCAACAACCAAGGCATCCTTGAGTAATACAACGCCAGATATTTTACTATAATTTAGAAACTGTCATGTAGCAGAAACTCTAGCTAGCTACATTAACTGTAATCAGTGTAAATACTAGAAAATTGTGTAAATTTATCTTCAGGAAGTTAATTTCACTGTGTTGGTTGCACTACCTTTTGCAAACCCTTAATCAAAAAATGTAATTCTTCAAAAAAGTTTGTCTCGCAACAAACTGTGAATTAATCATCTAAAAGTCAAAAAGCTTTGTTCCCTTCCAACTACATAAGCATTTGTAAATAGCTGTTGAGGATTTTTTTTACAGGAAATTATCACCTAGAAGGACGTTGTGAAAGCTAGCATTTAGCATTTAATCATGCCAAAATATAAACTTTTTAATTGCCCGATGCAAGATATTTTGACTTTTTCTAATGTTCGGACGTATGGACCTGTATTGTTCTGTAATCATAATCTTCCATGTTTTACTTTGGTTTTGATTACAGTATAATTATTAAAGGAGCTCTATATTAATTGAATTTATTCAGTGTTATTTATACGGATCATCATGGCCCCAAAATTTTCCATATATTTATATTAGTTTGTTGGTGTCTTACATTGTCATTTCATTCCAGATTTATCATTCTCCAATTCACAAGCAAGCTGAAAGTATGTACCATTACCAATGTTAATTTCTTTATTAATGAAAATCTATGAATCTCATTGTACACCCCTATGTTTATTCCATTTAATGTGAAATCTGTTTAATGTCACTTGTCTTCCATAGTGGAATTGAATGAAGTTGGATTCAAGTTTGTGAGAAAATGCATCAACTTTGTTGAAACTAAAGGTAAAGGTACCAGAAAGTTCTAGTCCACACCATGTGTTTTCTACTTGTATGCTGGCAATCAAAGTTCATATCAGTTTTGCCATTGTCTAGTCAGTTTTATTCATCGCCCTGTAGAGGGCAGAGATGAGTTGTGCTTGCAATGAGAGTCGATAAAGCTTTATTGCCACCCCATATTCACTTTCTGACCAGAGGCCAGCAGTAAATAAAAACACTCAGACTCAAGTGTGACATCCAGCCAGAAAAACATAACTTTGGCCTCATAATAAATAGAGCACTTTAGTCCACACCAAATTAGCTGTTTCATTTGTTTACATTGTTGAACTATTAATAATGCACCAACCAATACTATTGCTTACCTTAATAGGAGTCCTGCCTTCAGGTATGAAACAGAGTTATTAGTCCAGCCAGATTGTATTCACATGTAGCTTCATTGTTAACAATGTGGACTTCTCACATTTCACTGCTGCCATTTCTCAAGCATTTTAAGTCTTTAGATTCCATGCATTCTGCTAATTTTGCCCTCCCTAATACTCTTACTGGCATTGCTTTAACTGAGCACAAACATACTGTATTTAGTGTGGCACTATCACTGTGATTTATTCCTTTTATCGTTCACAACCAGTAAGATATGCAGTCCTCATATGACAACATAAATTCCAGCCATCCACTTGAGCAGTGAATCAAATCATTTATTTGGAAGAGGCTGTGACATAGAATAGTGTTGTCAAGCCGTTGTCTGCTACGTCCATTTTCCCCACAAGGAACAGCCTGTACATTTCCACTGCTACCAATTTCTCTTGAGTAAGTTCCCCCTTTTCCTTTTACCTCAACCCCACCCACTCTCTCTTTTATAGGAATCACACAAGAAGGAGTGTACAGAACTGTTGGCAGCAACATCCAAGTGCAGAAGCTTCTAAATGCCTTCTTTGGTGAGGACATTTTCCAGTCAACATCGATGCTCTGTCTATTGAGCTGGAAATTAGGAATGCATAGAAACAACAGCTGTATGTTTTAAGATATAATTCCATTTACAGCAGGATTTGAAAAACAATGAACGAGCACCAAATAAATATATATTATAAATATTGATGGACTTGTTGATAGATAATTAACCTAATGCTAAGAAGGAATGATAGTGTGTGCTATTGCAAATGTTAAATTCATGAAAATGTTATATCCATGTCAGAACCTTCTTAAAGAAAACATGGCAAAGGACATTTACATGTAATATTTACATGATTTTCAATAAAGGAATACATTATATAGGACTATTTACAACAAATACTGATAAAATGAGAAGAAATTATGTTTAATTCACTAGACCAATGCAATCCCAGATACAGTATATCAATTAATACTGGCTGTGTTAATTGCCTCACTGCTTTTTTCTTTTAGACCAGAAATGCCCAGGAGATGTGGATTTCCACAGCGGTGACTGGGACATAAAAACTATCACCAGTGCTATGAAGTTTTATCTCAGGTGTGTTACCATTCATAGAAATCGCATAGTTTGCACACAAGACCCAGCAAATCTGGATCAACATCCATACTGACACATCCCTCTCCCTTTTTTCTCATGATTCGCCCTCTTCGACCATACCGTCCTCACTCTGCACATTTCTCCCACTGTCTCCTTTCCTTCCAGGCACAATTTTAGTTTTGAGACTTCTCTTGGTCTTATGTAGTTGTGACCCCAAAAAAAATCCAAATTGCTCCACTTTGCTCTTTCAGATTTTTTTCTGGAAAATCATTGAAACAGCAGGGGGGTGAATATTCTATTGGAAACAACTTGTCAATGAAATGATGGTTCCTAGAATTATTTTACCTGATGCCTTTAAGTTGTGATTAAGTTGTGAACACTGGTGAGTTCAACACATTTGACTTTATATTCAGTGCCATATAAAGAGGTGTAGATTGAGGGCTCTGTTGGGGTTCCATGGACTTTATTTTGTATTTTTAGATCACCCCATTTTTTCCCCCAGTTTCGTAATGTCCAATTTGTGATTAAGGCCCTGCTTCATAAGAACATCTCCCAGTGGATATGGGACAGTTGATGTTGAAATATGTCTTCTGAAGTTTATCTAATGCTGTTCTGGTTCTAGAACAGAGTTTTCACTTGTCGCAAGGAACAATATTGTTCTCTACTTACAGGCTCCCAAGCTAGCACAGGGTATCACTAATTCGCGGCAAGGCAAAGCAGCCATATTGGATCACTAACCGCCCAAACCGGATGGTGCTGGCTAGTTGCATTGCCCTTCATTGCCACTCACTCACTTGGTGTTTGTTCGCTGTGTCTCTCCCTGTTACTGTACATATAGCATATTGCAGTTGCACCCTTCTGTTCTTTCGGAGGTTTTCTGCTGCTCCATTTGCCTAGTATAATTGTTTGTTGTTTTAAGTACTCAGTGACAAAGTCTCTTGTCTTCAAGGCCAGGATATTATCCTCCCTCAATATCCCTCATGTTGATATACTCACAGGTCGTCTCTCCACACTTTGAGGAATGACCAGGAAGAGGTCAGGCAGCTGTTTGAAGGCTAACTCAAGGCCTTTGGTCTCCAATGTTTTAACACTGCACTGTCAAATGTAATTTGACTTTCTGAAGGAACGTTTTGATAAGGAGAAATGGTTTAGTGCACACTCATTCAATCTGACTGAGTGGCACTTGTCAATGCTGAAAGTGCATAAGCACTTGTGTAGTATTTGTTTTAAAAAATGGTTTAGTATCTGCTGTGTGTTTGTACTGTACTTGTTTACCTGATCGTGTGTTCTTTCACAGGAGTCTAACTGAGCCTCTAATGACCTATGGTCTCAACAGCGACCTCATCTTAGCTGCAAGTAAGACTATATGGGTTTTAACGTTCAAAATATGAGAAACAATTTCACAAGTCACGTAAAAACGAGGGCAGGGTTTTAAATTGTGACCAATTTGGGTGCATATGTGACACAGTTATTTCTTGAGATCAGTGTAGGCATAGGAAAAGTTGAATTCCAGAATTAATAAATTAATAAATCAGACTGATATTACCAGTGAATCTTTTTATCTTCCTTTACTGGATCGTTGTGACTGAATTATACATCCTTATTTTACAAAGCAGGATTGTAGGATAACCATTTTTCACTTTCAGCTATGTCACCTTAAACAGTGTGCTATAGCAAATTAAACATTTTCAATAATATAAGGGCACACAAAGGAAAAGGATAGCATATTTAGGATGTAAATGAACATACAATGAATGACAGATCTCTTGCATGTCACAGTAAGGATGTTTTAATGTGTTTTTCACAAATCTGATGACAATTTTCAGTGTTACACAGTTTGGACACAATATTCCACAGGTATTCATATAAACATAAGTTTTATAAAACATCTTTACATTGTTAAAATGTGTTTCTAGGGCGCAAAATGTACATGTAATCAATTTAAAACATACAATACCAGTCAGCTTTTTCCACATTCTACACCAATAGTGAAGACATCGAAACTATGAAATGACTCAAATGGAATCATGTATTAACCGAACATTTTCAACTGATCAAAAATACTGTAAATCTGCCTATACTATACATTTTCCGCACTACTTTGGGAGCTCCAGGACTTTTGTATTTTTAATCATATGTGGGGTCATGTTTTAGGACGCAGCTTGGCTGACCCCAATCTGCCAAGTCATTAGATTTAAAAAGTTTGCTATGGGAGCTAAGAAACAGGTTCTTTACTGCCACATCTTGTCGTATGTCTGCCGAAGTTTCTTTCTAGAGTTAATTCATTTTGTGTTTATTCTCCATCAGAGTGAGTTCACTGAAGTTCAACAGGCTGGATTTCAGCTATAAAACAGAAGAGAAAAACATACTCCCTGTTCATTACTGTAAATTTAGCTGAAACCCCTATTTCTTATTTCTTGTATGAAAATAATTCACACAACAGCTGTGTATTCTTTACATAAAAAAGCCATGACAAAGAAGAAGAGCATAATGACATCATGCATTTGCTTTTGTTAGATCTTTCTGGTCAATTAGAAACTCCAGATATCTTACTATGTTTGGTTGCAGGGATCATACCTACAGTCATTTTCTTTCTGAAGTCATTTCGTTTTGGTCTGTTTCTCCATGGACTGGATCCACAGTACCAAATTGATTGTGTTGTACTCCATACTGTGTTTGAACATGGCATAATTCAATGCTAATACACTGGTATTCTGTGTCATTAATCTCCTCAATTGAGATAAGCCTCTATGCCCCATTGTTCAACTCATTTCACATTGACCACAATTCACCTGCAGGTGTGGAACCGGGCCCTTGACATTATTTTACTCGAATTAGGCTTTGCTGATTAACTTTCTCAAGTACAATGTGTATGGACATACGATGGCATGCCTACAGTATATGCAATGCCTTACGAATGTATTCACCCCCTTGGCTTTTTACCTATTTTGTTGCATTTCAGCCTTTAGTTCAATGTTTTTTTTTTATTTGAATTGTATGTGATGGATCAGAACCCAGTAGTCTAAGTTCGAGAAGTGAAATGAGAAAAATATATACATAAAACTATTTTTTTGAAATAAAACTGAAAATTGGCATGCGCATATGTATTTACCCCCTTTGTTATGAAGCCCATAGAAAGCTTTGGTGCAACAAATTACCTTTAGAAGTCACATAATTAGTGAAATGATGTCCACCTGTGTGCAATTAAAGTCTCACATGATCTGTCAGTACATATACACACCTTTTTTAAAAGGCCACATAGGCTGCAGCACCAAGAGGCACCACTAACCAAACACTGCCATGAAGACCAAGAAACTCTCCAAACATGTAAGGGACAATGTTGTTGAGAAGTACAAGTCAGGGTTAGGTTATAAAAAACTATCCAAAACTTTGATGATCCCCAGAAGCATCATCAAATCTATCATAACCAAATAGAAAGAACATGGCACAACAGCAAACCTCCCAAGAGATGGCCGCGCCCACCAACACTCACAGACCGGGCAAGGAGTGCATTAATCAGTGAGGCAGCACAGAGACCGAAGGTAACCCTGGAGGAGCTGCAGAGATCCACATCAGAGACTGGAGTATATGTACATAGGACAACAATAAGCCGTACGCTCCATAGAGTAATGGCTTAATGGCAGAGTGGCCAGAAGAAACCATTACAAAACGGCACGTTTCTAGTTTGCAAAAATACAAGTGGAAGACTCCCAAAATGAATAGAGGAAGGTGTTCTCGTCTGATGAAACTCAAATTAAACATTTTGGCCATCAAAGAAAACGCTATGTCTGGCTCAAACCCAACACATCAACCAAAGAACACCATCCCCACAGTGGAACATGGTGGTGGCAGCATCATGCTGTGGGGATGTTTTTCAGCAGCCGGGACTGGTAAACTGGTCAGAATTGAGGGAAAATGGATGGTGCTAAATACAGGGATATTCTTGAGCAAAACCTGTACCACTCTGTGTGTGATTTGAGGCTAGGATGGAGCTTCACCTTCCAGCAGAACAATGACCCCAAACTCACTGCTAAAGCAACACTTGAGTGGTTTAAGGGGAAACATGTTAATGTGTTGGAATGGCCAAGTCAAAGCCCAGACCTCAATCCAATAGAAAATCTGTGGTCAGACTTAAAGATTGCTGTTCACAAGCGCAAACCATCCAACTTGAAGGAGCTGGAGCAGTTTTGCAAGGAGGAATTGGCAAAAATCCCAGTGGTAAGATGTGGCAAGCTAATAGAGACTTATCCAAAGCCACTTGGAGCTGTGATTGCTGCAAAAGGTGGCTCTACAAAGTATTGACTTTAGGGGGGTGAATGTTATGCACATTGACTTTTTCTATTATTTTGTCCTATTTGTTGTTTGCTTCAAAGTTGTGGGCATGTTCTGTAAATTTAATGATGCAAATCCTCAAACAATCCATGTTAATTCCAGGTTGTGAGGCAACAAAACACGAAAAAGGCAGAGGGGAGTGAATACTTTTGCAAGGCGCTGTCAATAATGTACAATTCGCATTAAATACATTGCCTAAAAGCATTTATGTCCATATAAATCAAAATTGAGGACGATGTAAATGATCGCTCATGTAAAAAGTATTTCTCGTCCCTCAGAATCAGAGAACCTAGACAATCGGCTGGGTGCTATCCATTCTCTGATATACAAACTCCCGGAGAAGAATCGGGAAATGCTAAGCCTTCTGATCCAGCACCTGGTCAAGTAAGAGCTAACCTGATATGATATGCCGCTGTTGTGCTGCAACCCTTCCTCTGTGCCCTTCCTTTTAACAGATGCAGTTTAACAAGTTCTTTATGGCTTTTAATGCGGTGTAATTGCATGTCTGGGGTGTTATGTTGCCTGTGGCCAGGGATTAACTGGCATCTGTTTAGACGGGTACAGTATCTGACCAAGACTCTAGCATTAATGCAATGTTTGTGTTTGTTTTGTATATTTAAAATGTATTTTGTATATGGAAATGTATTGTGTAATCTTCCTACAATAGTTATTTAATGTGATTAAAATGCAAGAGTAAATAATCTGTGTAATTATAAATAGATTTAAACGTACATTAACTTTATCTCTTTGATAGATATTTTTTTCCTATTTGGAGGTCATGATGTTTACAAAATCATCTGAATTCTGCTTGACAGTGTCTGCAGTAACAGTGGAGACAACTTAATGTCTCCTTCCAACATGGGTGTAATCTTTGGCCCCACCTTGATGAGGGCAGAGGAAGAGACTGTGGCAGCCATGTTGGATATAAAGTTCCAGAACATTGTTGTTGAAATTCTCATAGAGGACTACACCAAGGTGAAAATAAAATATTTTCCTTGCATTTTCCCTTCCTTGCATTTTACATAGTATAAATTTTACAATGTCCATTTGGATGTGTTGGTGTGATTACAGATTTTCTGCAGTACCCCAGATGAGAATTCCAATGCCCCACCCATGCCGCCTCCAAGGATAACCCCAAGGAAACGGCAACCAATCACCATCTCCAAGAGACCGCCCCGTGTCTACCCAGCGGTTAATTTTGGCCAGTTCCAGAACACTGAGAGTAATTATCAGCCTCTGGTTTGATTATCATCATCATTCTCATCACCACCATTATCATCATTATCATCCCTTGTTCTGTAAATGCTGATCATTATGTTAAAGAGTATTACAGTTTTAACTTGAAATATGCAGGGCGATTTACAGTATGTTTTTGATGTATTCTCAGAACTGAGAGCATGGTGTGTGAATGTTAAGTACTCGTGGTGAATTGCTAGTATAGATACATTTATTTTTTTGTTCTCTTTTAGAAATGGCTTTACAAAGGAAAAATCAAGTCTTGTACACCATTTTGTTTTTCTTGGAAACTATGAATGTAAAGAAAAATTGCATAGTGGCCAGAACAGATGTTGGCTTACTTTGACCTCTTTTAGCCTTTATTGTATTTGTTAACTGCACTAAATGAGAGGCAGTTGGAAATCTTGTGTGCTCAAAGAATGGAAGTTATTGCTTCAGGCTAAATCATGTAATTTATACATCTTGTAACTTTGTTATTTGTCTGTGTGTGATTGAGTTCTTAAATTTATTGTGGCATGGATAGATGTGGAACACTTGCAGCATGTCCTCCCCTTATTGTGTGGTATTTTATTTATCCCTCCAAGTTCCTGCTTGCAGTTACAAAGTAACCAGCTCTGCTTTGCATGACAAGTAACTACCACCTGTCTAAATCATTGCAGCATTTGAATAGTGCATGTACTTCTGGAATCCTGGCCAACAACATGACTAGATGATACTAAGAGTCCCCTTACTTTCAAAAATATTATTCTTGTTTACGTATTTATTGTTAGTATAACACAATTGCGAAATATACTTGAATAAATAAACTTATAAAATATAACTATGAATGCTTGAAATAAAGGCTTTGTTATTTTTGCAATCATTAAATGATATCGGACATTAAGATTAGATTTACTTGTGTCATTCCTAGAATGCCTGAATTAATCTGGATACTAATTAAAATTCAAAAGTGCCTTGGTTTGTGTGGTCCTTTGTTTTTATTCATTAAAAAGCAATTGTGTATAATATACTGTATGTGACAGCAACCTCTGACACATGTTAATAACTGACATTCCTTAACCACTAAAACTAACCGCAAAAAAGGTAGTACATGAATATGGCTGACTATTAGTTCCATTCAATTTGTTGATTAAACTATTTTCTCAGGTTTGTGTCACATAGATGAGCAGAATGGCAGCAGCCAAAACGACAACAGACCTGATGGGCTGAATGGTGGTGGGCACAACCAAATGAGCCCCACACCTCTCCAGAGGACGAAATCCATCACTGTACCTCTACGGCTCACTAGGGACCCTCCACAGAGGCAAGCCCTCCTTCGTAAACCCTCCATCCGCCAGGACAGACACTCGGACACCGAGGTTACTGAAATAGTCGCAAAACTACAGGATGGATGTCAGAGACCAGATACAGCGGCAACAGGGAATGGAGAAGTCACTGTGAACCGAGCACAGTCATTCCAAGGCAGGAGGCCTCCTCGTTGTGCCATCAGAGAAGGTGGGAGAACAATCTGTAATTATACCTCTCCTCTGCCATTCCAGGTATTTAATCTAGTTTGGAGTAGCATGTCAGAACTTGTCTACTTATCATGAAGTCCACCACATTCTAGAATTTGAGATTCTTTGAGAGGGGTTTCTGGTGAAAATAGAGATAAGAATGTCTGCACCTCTGGTATTCTTCCATTATTAAGATTATCCCATTATCCAAATGGGATCTTCGTATGGTCATAAACATTCATAAACAGTAGACCAAGATAAATAACCTCTTAAAAACCATGTTCAACCCATCAATAAGTACTCCCTATTACCTATTAAATTTCTTTGAAAATATACATCAAATAATAACATGGTTGATGTTTAAAGCAGCAAATATATACTTGCTAGTTTTCCATCAACGGCATATTATATAGACCGGTGTTTTTCAACCCTGTTCCTGGAGGCACACCGCCCTGCTTGTTTTACATCTCTCCCTGCTCTGTCACACCTGATTCAAATGATCAGGTCATAATTACGTCCTTGATGAGCGACATCAGGTGTGTTAGGGCAAGGAGAGATCTAAAACATGCAGGACAGTGTTCCTCCAGGAGCAGGGTTGAAAAACACTGATATAGACAATAAGGATATGGATTTAAACAGATGTCATTCCTTATGTAATGCAATATATAGAAAGAATATAAAAATTAAAGGTTCTTCATTGAAACCTTGTGGAAAAAACAGTATGGAGGATATGCATCCAAAATGCATCTTTCCTCCAGGGGACATTGTCAATATAATCCCCTCTGGTGCAGTTTCTGTTAATTTCCAGCTAGTGGAGGGGATGTAAGTGGTGATTTGTCTGGAAGTGCACAGCAAGGGGACTCTTGATATCATTGTTCGTTATGCAGCTTCTGTGTTTTGTGTTCCTTGTTTTCAGCTCTCTGTGCGTTTTTCCGACATGCTAATCCACAAGTGTACTTAATTATATAAGTGATGGTGGTGTTGCAGAATATTTTGCCTTTAATTCGAAAAACTTTGGTAGTCTCAGGATGATTGAAAAACTAGTACTTGTAGATTTAGTTATCCTGTGTGCAGTGTCCACAGATACTATTTGTTATTTGAGGAAAGGTTTTATTTATTTTATGCGTAATTTGTACGGTATGTGGCTGGTATGTGATGCTGATTCCATTTTGTGTGTTATATGAAGAGGTGTTCGATTGTTTTATTTGATACTACATTGTACCGTTTCCATAAGTTTGTCATTGTTTTTACTGCAGACGACGGTGACAGTGGCACCAAAACAAAGTCTCTGGCTGAGAAGCCAGTCATCTGCAGACCTCCTACCAGACCACCTGACCCCCCTAGCAGATGCCCTGCATCCCATAAGAGCCCCAATGCAGCCCCCAGCAAGGATACCCCGGCCTCGTAGTGAGTAGACCGTCGATCTCAACCAGTCTCAGACATATCCAGACTGTTAATCAACAGAACAACCAAAAATTACAGTTTGCTAAGAGCTTACCTTTTATCTTTCCGTCCTTTTAGATCCTAATCCTCACTATAATTTCAGCATCAGGGTTAATTTGACATCAAACTGCAGCAGCAAAAACAGCCTGTTTGCTACAGAATGCACCAATGACTCTTCATGTATTATGTTTATGTCTTCTGTAGTTAATTTTGAAGAGGTGTGCAGTACAATGCTCTTATTTTAGCTCGAGAAACAGCTCATGGAAAAAACATAAAATTGAATGCATTGTAATGAATCTGTAATGCATTTACCCCCCACCACCACAACGTCTATGAGATTGTTTTAAAATGTATTATGAGATCACAAGGTGCACTATTTTGTACTCTTGAATTCGGTACACTGTTTTTCAAGTGTTGCCCAAGCCTTTGTTTGGTGGGTGGTGTTGGATGGCTTTAAAGCTCAACATATCTCTGGGATCATCTGAGAATAATTTGTATTTTTCTTTCTCCAGTGTTGCTTCCAAAGCCAAGTTTTTTGAGAATGCTTCAAGGCAGTTTGGAAGGTGAGCCCTAAATGAAACTGTGTCTATGCAGCCCCATGCCCAATTAAATGCTTTTGTAGAGGAAGTCAGTAAGATATGCATGTTACATTTGAGATGTCATAGAGCCAGCATTGGCAAGGCCTTATCTTTACAAAGCCAATATGTTTAAACACAATGCTTCCTGCTAATTGCCAATAAATAAATGATGGTTTCACTTAAATGATTAACTAAGTATCTTAAACATTGAGTAGTCTCTTCAAAGAATTTTGGATCTTCATAAAATATAGTTGTTAGAGGTTTGTTAAATGATTTTAAGTTAATGTTGAAACAAATCACAACTTCCCAATTAGCTGGGAACTTCAACCACAGACCTACATGTTTTTATTTTATAAACATGTTTAAAAGTTACATTTGAAATAATTTCAGACATCTGTATACAGGATACAGGGCCTTGGAAAAGTATTCCGACCCCCATTCTGTTTGATATACAGTCCCCTCCAAAAGTATTGTAACGGCAAGGCAAATTCCTTTGTTTTTGTTGTTCACTGTAGACATTTGGGTTTAAGATCAAAAGTTGAGTATGAGACAAGTGTCCAGAATTTCAGCTCTCATTTCCTGATATTCACATCTAGATGTGTTAAACAACTCAGGACATACCACCCTTTGTTTGAACCCACCCATTTTTCAAGTGAGCAAAAGTTTTGGAACATGACTGACAGATGTTTCTTGTTGCCCAGGTGTTGCCTTTTAGGTTCATTGTTCGAACATTAAATAGCTCTGCATGACTAGTCTAAGTTTCCATCATTGGTTTAAACCTATAAAGACTGCATTTCATGTTAAAGAGGATATACCAACATGAAGACCAGAGAGCTGTCTATGGCAGAAAAGCAAGCCATTGTCAAGCTGAGAAAATAAGGAAAATCGACCAGAGCCATGGGACAAACATTAGGCATAGCAAGCACAACAATTTGAAATGTCCTGAAAAAGAAAGAAACTACTGGTGTACTGAGCAACAGACCTCGAACAGGTTGGCCAAGGAAAACAACAGTATTTGATGACAGAAATATTGTATGAAAACCCACAAAACATTAGTAAGTGACATCACTAATGACCTCCACAGTGCAGGGGTGAAGGTATCACAATCCACTGTTCGCAGAAGACTCAGAGAGCCCACACCACAAAATGCAAACCACTCATCAGCAGTAAGAATCAGAATGCCAGATTGAAATTTGCAAAGAGGTATAGAGATCAGCCACAAATGTTCTGGAACACAATATTATGGACTGATGAGAACAATGTTAATATCTACCAAAGTGATGGAAAAGCCAAAGTGTGGAGAAAGAAATTAACTGCTTATGATCCGAAGCATACAAGCTCATCTGTGAAGCATGGTGGAGATAATGTCATGGCTTGGGTGTGCATGGGTGCTTCTGGAACAGGCTCATTAATATTTATTGATGATGTAACTCATGATGGTAGCAGCAGAATGAATTCAGAAGTGTACAGAAACATTTTGTCTGCCAATTTACGGAGAAATTCATTGAAACTAATCGGGAGGAATTTTATCATGCAGCAGGACAATGACCCAAAGCACAATGCCAACATATCAAAGGATTTCATCAGTGGGAAAAAGTGGAAGGTTTTAGACTGTCCAGGTCAATCACCTGACCTTAACCCAATAGAGCATGCATTACAACTCCATAAAAGGAGACTGAAGGGAGAAACACCCTGAAACAAACAAGAACTGAAAGAATCTACGGAATCTGGAATAGCATCACAAATGAAGAATGCAACAGTCGGTGATGTTGATGGGCCACGGGCTTGAGGTAATTATTGCAAGCATGGGTTATGCCACCAAATATTAAATGTTATTTACTTAAAGATTATTTGTTCCATTACTTTTTCTCATCTAAAAATGCTGTGGTGTAATACAAATGGTGATATGTCCTAAGTTGTTCAACACATCAAGATGTGAATATCAGGAAATTAAAGCTGAAATTTTGAACACTTGTCTCATACTCATATTTTGATCTTAAACCAAAATGTCTTCAGAGACCATCAAAAATAATGGAATTTGCCTTGCCGTTCCAATTCTTGTGGAGGGGACTGTATTGCTTTACTGACATTTAAATTAATTAGTGACAAAGGTTTTAAATTGTTTTTTACTCCTGCACTTTCAGTGAGGGAAACATTTATTTGATCCCCTGCTTATTTTGTACATTTGCCCACTGACAATGAAATGATCATTCTATAATTTTAGTGGTAGGTTTATTTGAGCAGTGAGAGACAGAATAACAAAAAAAATCCTGAAAAACGCATGTCAAAGTTTCTATAAATTGATTAGCATTTTAATGAGGGAAATAGGCATTTGATCCCTCTGCAAAACATGACTTAGTACTTTGTGATTGCCAACAGTTGTTTTGCCACTGAGGTCAGACGTTTCTTGTAGTTGGCCACCAGGTTTGCACACATCTCGGGAGGGATTTTGTCCCACTCTCCTTTGCATATCTTCTCTAAGTCATTAAGGGTTTGAGGCTGATGTTTGGCAACTCGAACCTTCAGCTCCCTGCACAGATTTTCAATGGGATTAATGTCTGGAGACTGGTTAGGCCACTCCAGGACCTTAATGTGCTTCTTCTTGAGCCACTCCTTTATTGCCTTGGCTGTGTGTTTTGGGTGAGTGTCATGCTGGAATACCCATCGATGGCCCCTTTTCAATGCCCTGGCTGAGGGAAGCAGGTTCTCACCCAAGCTCTGACGGTACATGGCCCCGTCCATCGTCCTTTTGATGCAGTGAAGTTGTCCTGTCCCCTTAGCAGAAAAACACCACCGAAACATAATGTTTCCACCTCCATGTTTGATGGTGGGGATGGCGTTCTTGGGGTCAAAGGCAGTATTCCTCTTCCACCAAAAATAGTGAGCTGAGTTGATGCCAAAGAGCTTGACTTTGGTCTCATCTGACCACAACACTTTCTCCCAGTTTTCCTCTGAATCATTCAAATGTTCATTGGCAATCTTCAGATGGGCCTGTACATGTGCTTTCTTAAGCAGGGAGATCGTGCAGGTGCTGCAGGATTTTAGTCCTTTACGGCGTAGTGTGTTACCAATTGTTTTCTTGGTGACTATGGTCCCAGCTTTCTTGAGATCATTGACAAGATCCTCCCGGGTAATTCTGGGCTGATTCCTCACCGTTCTCATGATCATTGCAACTCCACGAGGTGAGATCTTGCATGGAGCCCCAGACCGAGAGAGATTGACAGTTATTTTGTGTTTCTTCCATTCACGAATAATCGCACCAACTGTTGTCACCTTTTCACCAAGCTTCTTGGCAATGGTCTTGTAGCCCATTCTACCCCTGTGTCGGTATACAGTTTTGTCCCTGACATCCTTGGACAGCTCTTTGGTCTTGGCCATGATGGAGAGTCTGTAATCTGATTGATTGCTTCTGTGGACAGGTGTATTTTATACAGATTACAAACTGAGATTAGGAGCACTCCCTTGGAGAGTGTGCTCCTAATCACAGATTGTTACCTGTATATAAGACAACTGGGAGCCAGAAATATTTCTGATTGAGAGGGGATCAACGGATTTCCCCTCATTAAAGGACAAATCAATTAATAACATTTTTTAAATGTGTTTTCTGGATATTTTTTGTTATTCTGTCTCACTGTTCAGTGGGCAAGAGTACAAAATCAGCAGGGGATCAAATTTTTTTCCCCCTCACTGTATGCTCGATTGCGCCAACATTTGCTTCAGTAACTGCTTCAAGTGCTTCATGGCAGATTTGCTCCAGGTTGCATAGGATGGTTGGTGTTTGTAAACTAGGGTTGGGCAAGTAATTTACTTATTATTTACTGTCTTTCGTAGAAACACCACATTAGCTCCCTTCATGGCAGCTGAAAGATGGAGAGCACACAGTGTACATAAATACAGCTCTTGAAAAAATTAAGAGACCACTCATAGTTTTTCTTAAATCGGCATCTGTACATGTATGGCAGCCATTCCATTCCAGTGTCTGTTAAATTCCAACACAGGCACACCTCATTTTAATTAATGAGGTAGTGATTAGGTGATTTCCTAAAAAAAAACAAATTTCACAAGAAAAAGTATAAGAATCCTCTTGCAATAGGACCAGCTGGATGGCAAAAACAGTGTGAGTAGTACCTCAAAGTTAATTTGAATGAGAAAAATAACTATTCAGCATGACAAAACAGTTGAAAGAAAAAGCTTTGATTGAGGAAAAGAAGGGTTAAATTCTGGCTTTACTGGCAGAGGGATACAGTGAGCATCTGGTTGCTTCCATCCTGAATATTTCTAAGACGGCGGTTCATAAGAACAAGGTCAAGCAACAGACATTGGGGACAACATAGCTACAGACTGGCAGAGGGTGAAAATGACTGTTCACTGACAGAGATGACCAATAACTCATTTGAATCAAGCCAAGTACAAGGCTACCCTCGAAGAACACCTGCTTCCTTCTTCTCTGACAATATTCTCCATCTCTGAGAATTGTTTTCCAACCGGACAATGCCCCATGCCACACAGCCAGGTCAATCAGGGGTGTGGATGGAGGACCACCAGATCAAAACCCTGTCATGGCCAGTCCAATTTCCGGACCTGAACCATTGAAAACTTGAAAACTTCTGGATTTTGATCAAGAGGAAGATAGATGTTACAGGCCATCAAACAAAGCCAAGCTACTTCAATTTCTGTGCCAGGAGTGGCATAAAGTCACCCAACAGCAATTTATTTGACTGGTGGAGAGCATGCCAAGACGCATGAAAGCTGTGATAAGAAATCTGGGTTTTTCCACCAAATATTGTTTTCTGAACTCTTTCTAAGTTACTAACTTCTGTATTTTGTTGTTGAAAAATGTATATGATTTTTTCTTTGTGTTATTTGATGTCTGAAAACATGGCACCTTTTTTTTTGGTTAGTTTGACCAGTTGTTATTTTCTACAAATAAATACTCTAAATGGCAATATTTGTATTTGGAAGCAATGTTTTTAGCTGTTTATAGAATAAAACAAATACATTGGGGAGAACAAGTATTTGATAACTTGCAACATCAGCAGTGTTTCTCAAAGCATTTAGAGGTCTGTAATTTTTATCATAGGTACACTTCAACTGTGAGAGACGGAATCTTAAACCAAAATTCAGATATTCACATTGTATAACATAAGTATTTGATCACCTACCAACCAGTAAGAATTCCGGCTCTCACAGACCTGTTATTTGTCTTTACGAAGCCCTCCTGTTCTCCACTCATTACCTGTATTAACTGCAATTGTTTGAAGTTGTTTCCTGTATAAAAGACACCTGTCCGCACACTCAATCAAACAAACTCCAACCTCCATAATGGCCAAGACCAGAGAGCTGTGTAAGGACATCAGGAATAAAATTGTAGACCTGCACAAGGCTGGGATGGGCTACAGGACAATGAGATGAGAAGGCAACAACTGGTGAGAAGGCAACAACTGTTGGCGCAATTATTAGAAAATGGAAGAAGTTCAAGATGACGGTCAATCTCCCTCGGTCTGGGGCTCCATGCAAGATCTCACCTCGTGGGCCATCAATGATCATGAGGATGGTGAGGGATCAGCCCAGAACTACACGGCAGGAACTGGTCAATGACCTGAAGAAAGCTGGGACCACAGTCTCAAAGAAAACTATTAGTATCACACTATGTTGTCATGGATTAAAATCCTGCAGCGCAAGCAATGTCCCCCTGCTTAAGCCAGGTCTCAAGGTCCTGGAGTGGCATAGCCCGTCTCCAGACCTGAACCCAAGAGAAAGTCCATATTGCCCGGCGACAGCCCCAAAACCTGAAGGATCTGGAGAAGGTCTATATGGAGGAGTGGGTCAAAATCCCTGCTGCAGTATGTGCAAACCTGGTCAAGAACTACAGGACACGTATGATCTCTGTAATTGCAAACAAATGTTTCTGTACCAAATATTAAGTTCTGCTTTTCTGATGTATCAAATACTTATGTCATGCAATAAAATGCAAATGAATTATATACAAATCATACAATGTGATTTTCTGGATTATTGTTTTAGATTCCGTCTCTCACAGTTGAAGTGTACCTATGATACAAATTACAGACCTCTACATGCTTTGTAAATAGGAAAACCTGCGAAATCAGCAGTGTATCAAATACATGTTCTCCCCATTGTATTTGGAACAACTCATTTTATGAGCAGAAATATTGGATGTGGAATCAGTTTGTTTTCTTAGATGATGAAGCAGTAGTCACGTTTTTTTGGTCTGTATTACCCTTATGGAGAATTGTCCGTTATTCAGATGTAAATCTGTCAACGGACCACAATTCAATGATGCAATTAATTTTATTATTAGATTATATCCACAAATATTACCAAAATGTTCCCAATGTTTATGACCTCCGAATATAAGCACAGCCAATATAAAAATAATAACTAGAAAGGTGCACACAATAATAAGAGTGTTTTCATCAGTATTTGCTGGATCTACCTGTTTGTTTGGTTGGAGACAGAAATGCTGCCAAATAGCATGTTTTTTTTGGCACCAGCTTGCTATTGTTAGGCCTAGCCCTTGTAATCTTGTTTTTTCTTCTTTTTACATGGTGGTAGGGGCCACTGAGGTCAGTGATTTCGAAAGTGAAATTCTAACCTAACAGGCAGTGATGTGCAAGCTTCTTTGAACTGTGACTGGATAGACAGTTAGGCAGTTTATAAAATCTCATGAAGGTATTTAAATTCATACCAATGTCATTTTCAAATAACGTTATTTAACATATTTCCAACATACTGCCCGACCCTTTGGGGAATTGCAATTTTTAATAAGGCCAAAGTTTTTTTTAGCAGACTTGAGCAGGTTTTCTTGCAGTATTATTCTTAGTCCATTCTTACTTTAAATTTGACTAAGATAGCGTTTTGAGTTTAGGCCCAAAATGTCTACATATTGTTTAAGCTTTTGAACAAGGTGCATAAAATATGATTATGTAAGACATTTTTTGTTATGCATTGCTTTATTAGCACATCTTATGTTAAAGGGGAACAACGACAAATATCTAATATTTGTCTAAGTTCATAAAGCGCATGATTTTTTCATTGAACGATCTCTATGCACGCAACTCTCACTCAGGGAGGGCATTGCAGAGGGTTGAATTGCTCTCCCCAAAATAGAGCAATTCCAATGAGCTTTGTGAAATAACAATTATCGGTGTGAAAAACGAATATTCTGTCACATTGAAAACATTATATTGCAGAACCCCAATCGATTTATGGTACGTACTGTTCACAGCTTATGTGATAAATGTCAGTTACGGTTTTTCAAGTAAAACTTTATTTAGCCTCTCCTTCAAAGGAAGCTCATTAACTTGTGGGTTTTTTGGTTATGTTCTGGCATACTTAAGCTGAGGCTAAGACATCATGGCTATTGTTTTGTACCACATTAAACAATGAGGCCAACCTCACATTTTAAATAAAGTGGTATAAATGATCATTTAGTTTACATTTAGAAAATCATTGTATGCTCTTATTGTGCCTTGCTAAATTATTCAGAACCTAATCATTTTCACATTTGGTTTCCTCAATCACACTTGTAAGTAGAAATGAATGTGTACACAACCTGTTCCACACATCAAAAACAAAAAAACGATGTAACAAA
Source organism: Esox niger (assembly GCA_016801105.1). Lineage (NCBI taxonomy): Eukaryota > Metazoa > Chordata > Actinopteri > Esociformes > Esocidae > Esox > Esox niger. The sequence goes on from JACXGJ010000340.1 coordinate 133,544, forward strand.
TATTATATATTATATATAATTTGTGATGAACTGCTGATTAAAAATAATCATTTCATTTCTGGTATAATAATAGTTTCCCTCCATCGTCCCCTTCTTTATGACAGCCTTTCTCCACACTATACCAACTCACTAACGTGTTTACCATTCACCTCTCCGATGGCCTTAAACAAATATAAGGGATTTTTTTTTTCAAACACAGATCAATTATAGTAAGGTGACAATGGTTTTATGTTGGGAAATCATTCTAAAACTGCAATATATTGCTAGCATAGGTATACATATTCCCATTTGGTGGGGCCAGCATTTTCTGCAATAGCAACTTCAAGTCTTAGCATTTAATATGTAACAGCTTTGCACAATATGACATTGATTTCGGCCCATTCTTTATGGCAGATTTACCGCAGATTTTTCATGTTGGTTGGATGATTGATTATTGCGGACTGACATTTTCAAATGAAGCCAAGGATTCTCCATTGGATTAAGATGTCAGGAATTTGACTGGGCCACTTGGGCATTCACCTTTTTGTTCTTGAGCCGCTCCGATGTTGTTTTGGCCTTGAGCTTGGCATTGTTATTTTCTTCTAATCTTTTGATTTTTTAGCTGCCTGAAGTATGTTCTCTTGTAGTATTTCCCTGTATGTTTCTCCATTCATCTAACAAGATGTCCAGTCCCAGCTAATGAGAAGCATCCCCACAACATGTTGCTTCCTCCACTGTACTTCACTTTAGTGATGATTTGAGGCATGTGCAATGTTACGTTTGGACATAGCTCTTTGAGTTATGCTTGGTCTTTCTGACCAGATATGTTTCCCACATCGCTGATGGGTTACTTTCATTCTTTTAAGTAATGTATTCTGTCTGTCTGCCCTCCAATACAGGCCATTGTTTTGCAAAGCTATAGTTGACTGGTTGACTGGTGCACCATTAATACACTTCCAGCCAGTGAACTCTCTTCAGTAGCGCCTTTAAAGAAATTGTAGACCTCTCTCACAAGTCTCTTGTAAAAGCAATGGGTTTTAAGGCATTGCCTGGGAAGTGTGATGCAGCTTTCACTTCTGGATTATGGATCCGAATTAGCTAAAAACGCCTAAATACATTTTCCTAATGAATGCTATGGATGACTTCTTCTCTACTTTGAGAATACTCAACAGATGTCAAAATGTTCCTTCATATTCACAGCCTGACAGATTATCCTTCATCAGTGTAATTTCTTTGTCCAGAAAACATGACAGTAAATTTAGTGGTTCACATGTAAAGATCTGGTAAGGTAATTGTGTCCTAGTTTTGTCAAATTCTTTTATCTGTGTAATATAGGAGCTTCCACAGCACAGGTTGAGGTTGAGTACTTATTCAAGCAACATATTTTACTGAGTTTTGTTATACAATTTAACGTTACCTTTATAATTGAGTTTGAGTTTCAGTACTTTTAAATAAAATATCAAACATAGCAACATTTCAATTTACAGCTTGTGATATGAGAATGTATGACAGAAGTCTGAATACCTTTGAATGGCACTTAATCCATGCTGAAAAGGACACATGCAAAAGTGAGAGGTGCTAAACTAAACAATAGCAAACATTGGCCTCATGCATTCATCTATGCTGTAAAGATTGCAGAGAGTGGAGGAAGGGAACTTAAAGTGTGTATAAAATGGATCGTCTATTAAAAACTTAACACCCCCAGGGTCTGAGTGAAGATTTGGAACATGCATGCTTTTTGTAAGATATGGTTTATGTGCACATCATTTTCCCTTCACTGGACTCTTCAAGCATTGTTGCCTAATCTGACCTGGTATTCGTATCAATTCATAACTTTTATTACCTCTATTCATTGTTTTTTTTTGTTGTCAGGTAGCTAATACAGTTGTTGAATGGAGTGACATTTGTATTGTCCTTTAAAAAAATCGGTTCTGTGTGAATATTTCTGTCCACCATTCTGTCCAGCCTGTAGGCAGTTCCTCACACAATGCACCACATAACCAAAAAGCAACACAAATACATAACAATGACTGGCTAACAGTTATGTTGGATACTTAACATTACCCTATAAGGCTTACAGTAATGAGGTACATGTTTAGATCAAATTGAATAGGCCTATTAAGCACTGCACATCTTCCACCTTTCAGTCTGCACAGGCAATCTGTTTTTAACTATTCAACTATAAAAGCTTTTATTAATCCACACATTCTGACAAATGTCCAGCTGACCCTGACGTGTGGTTGACTCTGGTTCCCACATTACAACATTTGTCAAACATTAGAGACATAGAATAACTAGATAAAAAAATGTTTTGCAACAATGTTTCCTTATAACTAAGCTTAACTATAACTAAGCCCAAGGTGGGAGGCTAGATGCTACCTTATACCAATTGGCTTGTTTATCTCCTCCCCTGAAAATATTCAACAGGTCATAGTTATAAAAGTGACTGCGGATTGTTATAAATAATTAAAGCATCAAGACAATGATTTTCAGTATTGATGTGCACTAGGGGTGCCAAGGTGTAGCAGCCACACCAACATTGTCTCAGCATCCCTCACGGGGTTCCAAAATTCCCTTTTAGTTTCTGTGCAGTCTTGACACATAGTCTGTCACTTTGACCTGTCCATGTGTTATTACGTGTTGCCCATCGACTTGATATCTGTTCAGTACCACCACACGCCAAGTCATTGTCACCACCCCCTGATCAAAATGTCCTCACGTAGCCATGGTGGGCAACTATATAAATAAAAAAATTTATGTATAAAAAAGTTATTGATATGACTGAGGCAGGTTCTGATACACTAACGTTAACACTTATTTTCTACAATTTGGCAGATTGCAAAGCCAACCGAGTTGGTAAAAATAACTATGTAAAACATATGGATTCTAGAAGATATTGACAAGAACTCTCCTCAAATCAAATACCCTCACCGACTTGCTAATTAACTAGCCCAAAAACACTGTATTATATCATTAGACGCTAAATGTATGTTACAAGATAACATTGTAGATCCAGCTAGCACATTTTAACAAGCATCATCTTTAGCTGTAGCATTACCTCTGACCTCAATGTTAGCTAGTAGGCCAAAGAAATACCTATATATGCATCATGAGTAGCACTTGATTAGTACCATACCTGTATTCATAAAATTATTTGTGGCTAAAGCTTAGCTGGGGCTTGCTAGCTCAAGTCTTAAGATATCACACCTAAAGAGAACACACACAAATTAGACCATATATAAATCTATTTGTCCAAGCTTTACAGCTAGCTACAGTGGGGAGAACAAGTATTTGATACACTGCTGATTTTGCAGGTTTTCCTACTTACCAAGCATGCAGAGGTCTGTAATTTTTATAATAGGTACACTTAAACTGTGAGAGACGGAATCAAAATCCAGAAAATCACATATTGTATGATTTTTAAATAATTTATTTGCATTTTATTGCATGACATAAGTATTTTATACATCAGAAAAGCAGGAGTGTCAGAGCGCTTTAGTAGTGGAAACGGACCAGGCGTAGGCAGAGGGTTGCAGGTCGGTGGACTCTTTAATATATAAACAAAAACAACAGAACACCGAGGCAAACTGCAAAACTGAGAACTGAACATAGATAAACATGCACACTACTTACATGGACCGACATGGGAACAATGAATGACAAGACAAGACAAATGAATGGA